>LJIJ01002294.1:0-28767 GCA_001718145.1 Orchesella cincta
GGAGCAAAGGGGACTGTGGTCGCCTCGTAAAGAGGTAAACATCACGTCAAGAATATGTCGGGTGATGAGCAGCGAAATACCCATCACTAAGTGGCCATGTGACCTCAGGGTAACAAGGCCGCTGGTGGAGGGTGGTTTCGCTATACAATACCCGACTAGGAAGGAATGGAAGAGAGAGGCCCTCCGAATCATGGCATTGACAATGTCGTATGCTATACGGATGGGTCCAGGCATGACGGAAGGACTGGAGCCGCCGCAATAATCGCATGGGGCGGTGAGCAGACGGCTCTGTCAATCCCACTTGGAACTTCAGCCACTGTCTTGCAGGCAGAGGTTTTGGCAATCTGCTGGGCGGCGAAGAGATGTCTGGCATCCCCGGGTGTCAGCGTATCTTTATCTACTCAGACAGTAAGAGTGCCCTTCAAGCACTCGAGACTTGGAATTATATGACGACCCTTGTTGGCGAATGTTTTATGGCACTGAAAACTCTGGCCAGTAATCACAGGCTAGAGCTGATATGGATCCCGGCACACCACGGCTACTTTGGGAATGAGCAAGTAGATGAGCTAGCCAAGGAAGCCGGGATATGGTAATTTTCGGCCCGGAACCAATCGTACCTGTTGCCATGACCGCTGTGCGTCACGCCATCAAATCGAAGGCGCTCGACGAGCATAATGCGGTATGGCATAGGTACAGTGGGGCTAGGCAAACCAAGGAATTGATAAATGTTCCTGCACAGAGGTAAGCAATTTCCTTACCTCTCTGAGTAGGAACAATTTACGCATTTTTATTCAGGTAATTACCGGGCAATCTACCCTGAGAGCCCACCTCATAAGATAGGAAGGGCAGATAGTGATATATGCCCATTCTGTCTCTTGGAGAAGGAAACAAGTCTCCATTTCTTAGGTAAGTGTGAGGCTTTCATGGTAAACAGGTTAGATGTGCTGGAGGGTCAAACCTTCAGTGCACAAGAGGTAAAAGGTTTAGAACCTCTCCGGCTCATGCTATATATCGTGAGTACGGAGAGATTCAAAAACCAACAGTAAAATACGTCGGAGGCGTATGGTTGTGTATAAGGGTGAGACTGCAAAAATCCTAATATATGTGGATTAAGTCGGCTGAGTTCAATTTATATTGCTCTGGCTCTACCATAAATACATACATACATACATTCTTTCTGCAGCGACTTACATGTGTTCCCTATATTTTTAATTTTTAGTTAATGCGTAGCAAATTACCTCGCAATCAGTTTGCTACGTAAATTTCATGGACAAACAGTTCTGTATTCATCAAAAACCTTTTCATTTTATAGATGTGTCATCAAAGTTGCTCCACAGGAATGGTATCTTGATGGTCTAAAATAGAAAATCACACACCAATTCGAATTAAGTAAATGCAAACGATAACTAATAGCTAATCAGTTTTACATTTTGGAAAACCGTTTAAAGTTGTTACAAAGAGTTTGAATGGAGTTATCGAGCCATTTAACTTGCTGATCGGGAATAACCGTTAAAGCCTTCAGAATCCAAGCCGCAGACTGAGTAGTACCTTTTGAGTGTACTGAAATGTAACAAAAAGCTGAATTAGCAAAAAAATCATAAAGTTTTAGCACGGTAAAACATAGGCTATCACAAAACTGAAATGTACAGTCAACCTTGTAGTAATACCATCATGATAATTAATCAATCATCTTACCATCAACTGCACCACACAGATTTCATTAAATGTAAATCAAATGTTGTAAACATTAACACCCACGGATTTTGAAACTAAGTAATGATTGTTGAAGCGGATTTTTGCTTGTGAATCGTGACATCTTGGTAAAAATTGATTACAGTTCGTTTTATTCCAAATTGGGTTTAAAAATATATTTGTTATGCAACAATTAAGACCCCTAACCGTTACTTAACACTCTATTAAGACTTGTGGTTAACTAATTTCAATTTTTGAATGTGTTTTAAATGAAAAATTTGCACCGAGCAAGCAAGTTAAAAGTTAAACTATTTGGAAGTGAATGCTTTACAAAATAAAAAACAAACCATGAACAACTGACAGGAACAAAAACGCAGAGCAAGTATGTATATATAAAAGTGCGCATTTTGTATGCTTCTCTCCTGTGAAAAATAAAGGACATATGCATACCGGGTCAGATCGCCTTTCAGAATTCTGATATGCACATTCATGTAATGTGTTACAGCTTAGAAAATATTACATTCATGATTGCAGGCTGCTGACTATGAATTCATGGATAACAAAAATATATAAATAAAGTAAGAAGCAATTGAGTTATTGTTCTACTTCTGCAATTAAAATTGCGATATTGCTTGAAAGGTTGACAGCATATACTAGTGGATTGGTTGCTCGAAAGGATAAAAACGAGAAAAGTGAAAGCCACCGTGTATAAATTCGCACTTGCAAAATGAACTACTCATCCAGATGCATTTATTCCAATGTTCAATCTTCTCTTTGCTGTTTTGTAATTTCTCTGATATATATATAAACTGAAGAGCGATAATATAGCGAATTTGAGCTGCTACTTATTATTAGTTTATTAGTGATAATATGGTAAATAAACTGCTTATAGATATATATAAAGTTTTTAAAATAATATAAGAAATGATAATATTGTACCCGCTGAATACTTGGGTGGGATACATTACATTTAGGATAGAGCAATACTAGAATTAGAGTTCCACAAGTTCCTTCCACATTCAAGTGATTATGATGTTAAGAGTTCGTATTAGTGAGCAATGGACACACGGAACTTTGCTTTGCAGCTACTAGTTTGACTACTCACTTGCTCCGCATACTTAAGTTACAAAGCTGTATCATATATGCCACAGAATTTTATCACAGTCATAAGCACAAGCTCTTGGATTGCTTACTTTCTTCGCCTTAAGCATAGACGCTTGGAAAACTGGTATATTACTATTTCGTTTGAGTATGGTCTTGGGGCTATCTGCAAATGCTAAGCAGAACTACAGCGTTGGCTTTGCTTCTTAGGTAGTGTGTGTGCATTGTAAGCAAAACCGCTTCCAGTATATAGCTGGTTAACTTTTATGGGTGAATAATGAAGTCATGTTGGCATGTGAGAATGCAACGTGATGCTGAAGTTTGGTTTTCCTTACTTGAATCAACGCGTTTGCAGAAGCAGTACCGATAAAAAATCAGAAACAGTTCCATTGAGACAAACAATTGCTGGATTTTATTTGTGCTTTACATGTTTAATTTTAAATAGTTGTCCTCCTGCTGGATCGACCGAAAAATAGTCACTTCACCAATTCTTTGGCTCATTATACCTTTTCCTTTTCTTACTAAAATGAAGCATCCTGTTAGCCCAGCTTTCTTATCTTATTTTATTTTTTGTTTTTGGCGTAACTTGGAAAAGAGTTAGAAATCTAACAACTCTGCTTAAAGTGATGTATTGTACATCCATTGACTCGTACAAAATGCTGTAAAACAAATTTTCATTTTAACGACAAGCGGATGATTCAATAGTTTCCACATTTATTTTAATATTTAGGTATTTAGAGCCAGTGTTAATAATTTTAGCAAAAATTTCTTTGTTATTTGTAAATATTTTGAACTCAAGTCAGTCATTTCTAATAAAGCCAATACCGATAAGTTTGCATTTGCACTGAACCAAACAATAATAAATATTACTTTTGGTTAATTACCCTTCAAGAGAGCCTGGCTTTATATTAACCAATTAATAAAACATGGATGGATGTTGAGTATTATCATATGCTGCGAAGTATTTTCTCACACAATCATATTCACTGGCAAAGCCATTTTAAATCGAGCATGAGATGATGATGAGAGAGAGACCAAATAAAGACAATTCTGTTCATTGCTATATATCCTTTGATTAAATAATAATAAATGTTCAAGAAACATTCAAGCCTTACAGAATGCAGTAGCGAATTCAGTCAACAGCCATACTATCTATATAACATTGTTTTTCATAATAAATTCTAAAGACTTACCATTCTATTGTCACTCTTCACTTACCGTGTGTATTCCTTGTACCATGAGCCACTGCCAGTGTTGGCAAAATGGCGTTTTTTGGGATTTTTTTTTCCGGCTTATTTGGCTTCATTGCTGGTTTGCTGCTTGCTTTTTTTGCTGTTTTCGTATATACAAGCGGTATAATGGCAGATCCACCAAAACAGCCAAAAAGCAATTCAGCAGCCACTTTTGATAAGGAAACCAGCTGCTTAAATATGCAAAAAAGCGCTGTTTTGCTGATTGCCAACACTTCAACAATTTCAACAACATTTGGCCAAAAAATTATAAGCATACTTTCGCCTTTTATGCCAAATCGAAAGGATAGTATTCAATAGCAAAGTCTAGACCTAAGCTTTGATAACTGGGTAAGGTACTTTAGATTCTCTATGTAGGAGTCTAGGAGTATGGGAGTTAGAGTTATGAAAATAAATATTTAAAAAGCGAAATACTTATGCATGTTAGACTCATGCCACCGAAAGAAGGCTTTAAATTCTGTGACACAAAGAATTATGAAAAGTTTCCTAGATCATACGAATTCAGTGAAATATCAGAATTTCAAAGTTTAAATACAAAGCCTGACCTTAAAAAGTTAATTGGAGTAAGGAAGATGATTTGAGAATGCATTGCTTACATCGGAATTTACAATATTGAAAACGGCGTTATAAATTTTCTTCGTCTACATTTCCCCCGTTTTAAAACAACAACTTGTTTAGTTAAATCTGTGATGTAAACTATTGTATATTATTAAAATGCTAGTTTATTCACAAAGATGAAGTAATAATATATTACATAAACTCATTTACAAACTTCAAAAAACTGATCTAGGTCACTAGGTCGCTTTTATTTCTGTATTTTTCCCACAAGTAGCGATATTCGACAAGATATCAACAGAATTCATATTTAGTTATTTTAGAATTTACAGTCCTGCACTTTGAACGTAGAGACCCATATTCAATTATACTGTATGTTTTACACGTGTAGTTGCATTCAATGCAACAATTTCGTTAGAAATAACAAGTTGTATTTAAACTACAGATCTCAACTTTGATCAGGTATTTCTTTAACATGCAAACTGCACTTCGCATCAAAGAAAGACATCCTTTCGTGTGAATCCTATCCGTAGTTGTATCAGCAGTCTGCATTTGGTTTTGGTACAGATCCGGGAGTTGTTTTTTCAGATCTCACCTGAAAGTACGAGAACATTTAATTTTGGAAAAATAATACATACTAGTAAACGTTTTAGAAAAACCGAATTTATATAACATTTGAATTAGTTTATATCTTATTTATTTTATTTATACCTACTTGTTCCACTTCCACTTAATCACGTAATGCATTTAGAATTGGGGACTTCGTAAAGTTTTCAGAAGCTTTGTGAATCGTCCCCAGGACTCCTTTTAGGTGTTCCAAAATATGATCATCAGACTGTCGCAACCTTCCAAAAACTCTCACACATGTGAACTTTGCAAAATAAATTTCAAACAATTGCAAATGTTTTAAGTCTGAACGATTATTAAAACCTTTTTTTATGGTATTAAATAGAAATTTTAGTTTCTATCAAAGATCAAACAATTTTAGCGTAACAAAAAAGACAGTAACGTCATCCATCGAAGGCTGATACAGTGTTGAACGTTATCGAGTTTTTGCGTAGTATAATGTATTGTTTGTAGGGTGTACTCTAATAACTAGCCAAGATACGTAGGCATTTACTCATTCTTCATGAGTGTGTAATTCAACGGCACAAATATAGTTTTGCAAAATTGTAATCCTGTTTATCACGTTGACTGCATAAATGCGGCATTTTGCTTGTAATTTTTAACTGAAAGTTACTTCGTGAAACAATCCCAGTTCCAAAAGGAATTTGCTATTTGATAGCTAATTTTAAATAACAATTTATCCTAATGATACCATCTAAGCCCATCAAAAACCAGAACCAAAGTTTTGAGACTGCTTTGTCATAAAGTCTACGTTCCTTTTTTGCCTTGCATGACGCTCAAATTGTTTCAAATTTTTAGCAGAATCAAGTGAAAAAAAAAATGAGTACCTCGATGATGATGAGTCATTAGGCCTATTTTTACTTTTATTTTTGGACTATTCAGTTCATTTTAATTTAGAACTTCAAGCGTTTATATTTTTAGATAACTTGATTTGTTTCCTACGTACATGTGACAAGGGTTTTCCTCTCACACTTTTCCAAACATTCTGAGTAAACTAATGTATTATCTCACTAACTCCCTGCTTTGAATCGTGACGAATTTCTTTTAACGTTCTTCATATTCAGATCTCAAAATTAACTATACAGATTTAATGCTGTTTTCGGTTTACTTTCTCCACGTTTTCTCTAAATATCAGACACTTGATTCAAATAAAATAAATACCTATATATTTATATTTTAAACGAATGAAATACGCGAGGAATCAATTTTTTAACTATTAAGTTTCAACAAGTCGAGCTGATAGAAAACTTCTGAGCAACAACTAAACGGAAATTTGAAAAACGACGTCATAAACGCATCTACATAGTTGCCACTATTTAACGTTCTTGAGGAATCGATGCTAAAAGATTTTTAAAGCCCTCTCTAGACGTGGTTTAATTTCTCCTTCCACCATTAGCAAAGTATTCTTTTGAGCGACTAACTTGTGTTCATATATTTATAATTTTTAGTTTTAATGGTTAGCAAATTACCTCGCAATTAGTTTGTACGTCAATTTATGAACAAACAGTTCTGTATCATCAACACCTTTTCATTTTATAGATGTGTCATCAAAGTTGCTCCACAGGAATGGTATCTTGTGGTCTATAAAATATCATACACCAATTCAAATTATGACTAAATGTCAATAATAACTAATAGCTAATCTGTTTTTACATTTTGAAAACAGTTTAAAGTTGTTTACAAAGAGTTGAGTGGCAGTTGCCGAGCCATTTAACTTGCTGTTCGGGAATAACCGTTAAAGCCTTCAGAATCCATGCCGCAGACTGAGTATGTGCCTTTTGAGCGGACTGAAATGTAACAAAAAAGCTGAATTAGCAAAAACAAATCATAAAGTTTTGAGCATGGTAACTATAGGTTATAACAAAACTGAAATGTAAATACAGTCAAAGCAACCTTGTAGTGATATCATCATGATAATTAATCAATCATCTTGCTATCAACTGCACCACAGAGGTTTTATTAAATGTAAATCAAATGTAAAATTATTGACACCTCCACAGATTTTGAAACTAAGTAATGATTGTTGAATCAGAGTTTTGCTTGTTAATTGTGACATCTCGGTAAAAATTGATTGCAGTTCGTTTTTATTTCAAATTGAGTTTAAAAAATATTTGTAGCAATTCTGAGACCCCTAGCCGTTACTTAGCCACTCTATTAACATTTGTGGTTTACTGATTTCAATTTTTTAAGCGTTTAAATGAAAATTTGCCACCGAGCAAGCAAGTTAAAAGTTAAATATATGGAGGTGATTGCTTCAGAAAATAAAAACAAACCATGAACAACTGACAGGAACAAGACGCAGAGCAAGTATGTACATAAAAGTGTGCATTTTGTGTGCTTCTCTCCTGTGTGAAAAATAAAGGCACATATGCATACCGGGTCAGATCGCCTTTCAGAATTCTGAATATGCACATCATGTATGTGTTACAGCTTAAAAATATTACATTCAATTGGCGGGCTGCTGACTATGAACTTTCAGGGATATAATATGAGTAATATAAGGAAGCTTGAGTTTTGTTCTACTTATCCATTAAAGCTGCGATATTGCTTCAAATGGTGACAGCATATACTGCATACTAGTAGATTGGTTGCTCCAAACGGATAAAAACGAGACAAAGTGAAAGTCACCGTGCATATTCTCGCATTTGCAAAATTAACTGCTACCTCAGTGCATTTGATTCACATGTTGGTCGACTTATAGCTTTGCTTTGCAATATCTGAACAAAGTGAATATTCAGAATTTCTCTGCTGTTTTTTATTTTTTTTATTTTAGCGTATAAATTGAAGAAAGACTTATGCTAGTTTATTAGCTACATGTAGCTCAAAAATATTATTACAGCGATGTTTGAGGTTACTTATTTTTTTGGTTTGGTGCTATGTTGCAAAATTAAACTACTTTATAGATATGTTAAAGTGTTTAAAACGTAAGTATGCATTGACAATGTTGTACCCGCTGGATTACTTGGTATTGGATACAGGGCACTTAGGCAAGAGCAGTACTAAAATTAGAGTTTTGCAGGCTCCTTTCACTTTCAAGTAGTTATGATGTTATGAAAATTCTCAGTAGTGAGCAATGAACACACAGAACTTTGTTTTGCAGCTACTATTTTAACTGCTCACTTGCTCTGCATTGCTTAAGTTACAAAGCTGTATGATATATGCCAACAGAATCTTTTTATCACAACCATAAGCACAAGCTTTTGGATTGCTTACTTCTTCTCTTCAAAGCATAGACGTGTGGAGAAACTAGAATATTACTATGTCGTTTGAGTACGGTATTGGGGCTACCTGCAAATGCTAAGAAGAACTACAGCGTTTGCTTTGCTTCTTAGGTTGTGTGTGCATTGTAAAACTGTTTCCAGTATATAGCAGCAAAGCTAGGGTAAATACCCAATACAAACTTAATGTTATGTTAAATGTGCTAAACAGATTCAGGGCTTTTTTCTAAGCCTACTTTGACGTTTTTGCAACACGGATTTCGAAAGTTATAGTCAAAAGTAGTTCCCAACCCCATTGAGGGCTGGTGCTGATTTGACCAATTTGGGAGCTCATTTGAAGGTGCTACTAAATGGACTGTAGTTTTTTTAGAATTTGGTTGATTATGGTTTTTCTTCAATTTTGGTACCACATGAACCATCAAACTATCTAATTTCAAACATTGGCTTCAATTGAAAGACGTTACAATATTTGATATGCCATGCCATTCAGCCCCATGTTCTACTTGTGTGGTGTCAAAACAGTACGTAGCACTAGGTTTTGGTGTCTTCAATGCCCTGAAGGCTTGAATATAGTAATTACACAAAGAATCGCTCACTTAATGTTATTATTTATGAAAACTGCAAATGGATGCAAACTTTTGGACGTCAAATTTTCGATGGCACGGCATACTTTTGGCTACTGTAGGAATTAACTAAAGATATAGAAGTAAGTAGTATGTCATAAGAAAGTCCATAAAATTTGGAACATGATGCAGGAAACTTCATTTAGAAAATGTTCAATGCGTACAAGTAATTTTGGTGTCTAACAGTGAGAGATATATGGATTCAAACATTTGATATACCACTGTATATAACCAGTAGTAGAGTTCGAGTCATAACTGAATTCAGCTTTGTAAAAGCAAAATCAAGATACGCAACACAACTCCTTTCATTCTGCTAGTATAAAATCTGACCTGTGTTTGGTTTCATGTACTCTAATGAATACGAACTAGAAAACGAGCAAATGAAAATATAACAATCCTAAGGTTTATCTTATTTCATAATAAAAACCAAAGCCACTCAACACAATATAAACCGATAATAAAGAATTGATGACACTTGGTGGGGCAATCCAATAAATTATGATTGGCATGAACCTAATAAAATTACGATTCACGATCCATTTTTGGCGGCCGATAAAACAGGAGTCAACCAAATGCAAACTCTCATTGAGAAAGTATTTATTTAGTTCTTTGTCATGTGACCGTTTCGTATTTCAACGAAAGCAACCTTTTTGCAATTTACTATTTACATTAAATTGTACAATTGTTGCACACTCAACAAAAATCTTCTACCTGAGTGAGTCAGTTTTCGTCCTTGTATAAACTATACAAGGTAAATGTTGAGAGAGCTTTTTGATTTAGGACAAACTAATGAACTTGCTACACAGCAATACCTCTGATTGTTGGTTCACCACGTAAATAGGTCACACAAGTGAGAATCTTCAAATAGTGATTTTATCTTGTAAGCAAAATGGAATGAACGTCATTATCATTAGCTAATTCGGAGGTAATACAATACTTATTGAGGTAACAAACCATATCACGATGACCATGTGAAACCGAAATGATAACCGCTTGCTGAGTTACATGTAGGGAATCTCCAGTTGAGCTGCACGGGTTTGTGATCAGTGGCGTGTAGCCTAAGTGTGTCTGCAATTTTTCTGCTATATAATTTAACACTCAAGAAAAAACAATTGAAATTAAATGTGGTATGAGCTCGTGTTTAAATAAGAAATCGCACATGACATAAAAGATCTCAAAGGATGATTCGTTAAATACCGGACAATGCATCTATAATACATCTTCATTTGTTAGAGTAATGTTGGCCTAGTTTTATGTGTTTTAATAAGCGACTTAAAATATTAGACATGATCTGCTATTTAAGTATTTATGTCCCACCTAGAAAAAAAAGATGCCTGTGGTTTTTACGTAATCGTACTTCGGTACCGCTACTGAGCATGTTTTGATATTTCTGTTTACATCCACTCACAAAAGCAATCCAAGCAAGATTGTTGCTAACTAACTCACTAAATCATTGCAATGGATTGTTGCTGAAGCCAAATCAAAGAACAGATGAACTGTGAGCAGTGCCATATATTGCATTCCATCTGCTTGAATGATTTTCTGTTGCAGTTGCTGAGTTCTGTGCATCGCTCTTCTAAGAGTTTTTTGGTGTATATGTACCATGAGCATCATATGATTAGAGCTCTCTTTTAATATCTGTTGAACTTCTGAATTATTGAATTCCGAAAGAAAAATAAGATGTCATGTTTTAATGTGGATTATGGTATCGTTACCACAGTTAATTTATTATTTAAACGTCAATTGTAAAGTTACGTCTTTTATCCAAGTTATTAATGGTTTAATTAAGTACAATTTTCCTCTCACCTGTGCATGCACACTATTTATTTGCAATGATTTGTTATTCGGCCTGTGAATTCTATACCTGTGAATGACGTACAATTCTCTTTGCGCTTTTCGCACACTCAGACACTTCCTCTTCTGATCTGGAAATATAAATATAAGTTAGTTAAACGGAGCACATTTGATTATGAAGGACTTTTACAAATTCGCAGTCCACGGCTAGTTGAAATACTTGATTTTTGGAAACTTACTTTAAAAAGGAAAGACAAATCTTTGGCTGTACGAGGTAAAACCCAGAACTCTATACTACCGTAATGAGTCTGCACATTTGTACGTAAGGGCTTCGAGCTCAAAGTTAATTTATGTGAAATACTGATCGTTTGAATTGGGTGCAAAATTAATTTTAAAAAAATTAATGAATAGAATTGGTTCTATAGTACTACTACAAGCTAACTTCTACATTTTGACTTATTTTAAATACATATTACGCATATTAAAACTTTGGGTGCAGCTTTTTATTGAACCACATTGACGTTGGTGAAGCGTTTGTTGATATCAAGTCAAGATGAGTGTACTTACCAAAGTAGTTGCCAAAAATTGAATTGCGTCTGGTTCCGAAAAAGGTTAAGGAGCTTAAAACCACACAATGTCGTCGAATTATTCAATTCCTTCATATGTAGGAGTGACCTTTTTCACCGAAATAAATCCACGGAGAAATACGTTACTGCTACACACGAAGGATGAAAAATAACAGGTGGTTTGGACAAAAAAATATTAGCAAATAATTTGCAAAAACAGTAAATGTTTAAGCCTTTAATATAAAAGTTCTCACTCAATAACAAAAGTTCAGGCAATAAGCGAATACTTTGACTGTTTTATGTAGTACTTACTGCAAATTGCAATATGAAGTATTTTATTGCGAACTATATACGAAGCAACACAGTGATGACGATGTTAATGCTTTTTATCGCTCATTTCTCCGTTCCATCGTTTGAAAGAAAAATAAGATTGCGTCTTGAACGCTCCGATAACCGACCAGGACATGGATAGTAGAATCCCAAAAATTAACTTGAAAAAGTCTAATAAATTGCAGTCGATAATGATAATTGCATCAATTTTTATTGTATTACTACGATGCTTATTTTTCTGCTGACGCATTTAGTAATTTAGTTTCATTCTAACTGCCCCTTCATAAGCTGTTTAAGAAGTGTGTACAATATTTACCTAACAAAACGAGTGCACATTCATCATTCAACCTAATGAAAATAATTTTGCCTTAAAAGCTTAACCTTTTATGTAGTTTAAAAACAATAATTTGTAATCTCGTTGTACTAAAAGTAATAAGCCCATGATAAATGAATCTATCCGGTAAGAAGAAGGTAGCTTTTCCACTACTTATTACAATTAGTTCGCAATTTGCTCACACATAAACGGCCTCTAAATTAACTATAGCCACAAATCAAGGACGTTAATGAACATAGGGAATATTCAAGTCTACATTTTTTGCTGCTGCTGCAAATTGCTGGGCTCTGTTGCAATAAATATTGTACAAAAACTGCTACACGAAAAGCAGACGTCTAGACGATGATGTTTATTTGTGAGGTACAAAAAACTGGCTTCATTTTTATAAGAAATATAGTTGAACAAATGGAGCTACAATCAACGACACGATAAAACCAAAGTGGACACTTCAAAGAAACGAATGAGTCAGAGATAAACCATTGTTGATGATAAAGTCATTACCTGTCGACGTTATGAGTTTTGTCGGGAATTCTTGTCTACAGTTCTATTATACGTATATTGATTAATTGTTTTGATAGTGCAATCAGCTCATAGTTTCACTTTAAGTCACAGTTTTAATTCCCCTTATGTTTAATGATATTCTAACAGTTTACGTACTCCAATGTTGTCTGTCCGTGTCAGTGGAGCTGCACTCGCAAGCATGCTAAAAACTGAAATTTAAGTTCTACTAGCATTTCGATGAACTGTTTAGTTGTATAAGCTCAAATTTACCTAATGTTCAAATTTGAAATTACAAGGGCCTGAGATGAACTCACTACTATCTGTCTCACGTTCTTGAAAAATTCTTAAAAAGTTAACCGCAACAATTTCACATAACTCACTGAAGATCATATTTGCTCCATGTGGTCCGGCCCTACTGAATTTTGAGCCTGCTTATCTGAAAGCATGTGTTGTAAAAACGCTTCAAATAAGATTACCAGTACACAATCTCACATTATGTAAAAATCGTGATCTAGTAATCGTATTATACTTGTTTTGTTCCAATATCCATTTTCAATTTAAGTCTTCTGGAAGTAAACGCCAAAAGATTTTAAGCTGCTCCTATTCAGCTCTCTGGTTAACAACTGAACACTCGGCGGTACGTAAAACACATTGTGGATTTTTCACTGCATACAAGACTAATACAGAGGCATTTGATGAGTTTAATTTGAACTTGTATAGCTAATAAACCTAGCCTACAAGACAGTGGTGATTCTACAACCCCTCTTTTGTCTGTATTTGATTATAATGATTATAAACGGTGGGCTATGACGCTAGAGTTTGAGTATCTGGCAGCATAAAAACGGCACAAATGTTTGGCAAGTATAACAAGTTTGTTGAATGACTGGTAGCTCAGTGTGAGATTCTAAATCCATCATTTCATTAACAAATCTTCTGTTCAGAACCAATAATTACATAATTAACTAATGAACTTGAATACGAAGGCTTAGGGTAGTTTTTTAAAAATCATTTGCGTCATAACTAAACTAAAAAAACATTTGGCGAAATGCAACAGAAATAATATCAGTGAGCATCGTTGCCCAAATCTGATATATGATTATGCACTGCTGTGGTTAAAAATGATTCCCAATTTCATTTAAAAAACCATCATTAACCTAACAGTTATACTATATATGCAGCTTGAAGGTAAAATGTTGATTTCGTAAAGAAAAAATCATCCCGTTGTTGCTGCAATAACTTGCGTCGTGTTTGCCAGCCAGAAATAGAAGGAGTGTAAAGTAATTGTTACTGTGTGGTAAAATTAGAGCACAATAAATCAAATATTTTTTTTACTTACAAGGCATACATTGTCTGAAATTATTATGTACCTGTATTATGTACCTTTAGGTACGTATTAAGAAGGCTTTGTGTGTCGTCGTCTGTCGTCTGTCTGTCAACACGATAACTTTCGAACAGTTTAACATTTTGAAATTCTGTCTTCCTCCAAAATCGATATATAAGTCAAAGCCGAAGGGATTGAGTTCGTAGATGGGTTATCTGGGGTTACGGAAACAGGGTCAAAGAGGATAAGCGCAACTAAATTGATAAGGTCAACATAAAGCTTATGAATACATCATTCGAAAGGTATTGGCTTCTAAACTGATGTAATGAATATGCATTGGCAATTCAATTCAGAACCCTTTCGAACAGGGGTCCAAGGTCCAAGATAGCCTTATGATGTCACGCAATTAGAAGCTACTGCAGTACTTGATTGTAATTATGCATTGCAAATTGGAAATCGGAACTTCGAACAGAGGTCAAAGGTCATGCACTTTCAAATGACACACTTAGGGTGTGATATATCATTCGACAGCTAGTCTATTGAAAATTTCGCTTATGATACAGTTAGGTCACAAATTATATCCGCTAAAGGTACATCGCTACATCTCGAATTGTCGGGTTCATTATACAAGTGAAGTGATACTCCCAAACAATAGTTAGCCAATGTGTGCAGTTATCAATCTGTTTGAGACGTCTGAAATAATTATTGAGCAATTCAAATCTGTACATTTAAGGAGGGGATATCGTTGATGAAAAATGTTTACTCTCTCGCCACTTTAAGAATTAGCTTAGCAGCATACCTCAAAACTTCAGATATATGTCTGAATTGTAAACCGATTTGTGTGAGTTATTGATGAAGTATTATTTTATCGAAATAGTAGTTTAGTCACTGTTTTTACAGTGATCGCTAAATTAATTCGTCCTGTTGTAATGCTGTAAATAATTAAAATGCTAGTTATTTTCTCTAATTTAACCTAATTTAATCTAATTACCAGGATACACCTAGCTACGTAAGTAACATATACTTTTTATACTTTTATATCTCACTTGATCATTTAGGTTCCAGATCTCATAATAAATATTCTGATAGATCTAATACTAGATATAATGCCGGACTTACGATTTACAAATACGTGCTTGTGCCCCAGACATATTTGCATGCATGAATATTACAATGTTATTGAGTGTCTGAATGCAAAAAAGGTAAAAATGTCATGATTAAATCTTGAATGCTACTATTGTTAAAATAACAAAACTGGTCAATCTGAAAGCAACCTTGCTACTTCGTTTATACATGAATAATCACAAAGATAAATGTTGATTTTGTTAGTTTCTAGGTAATAACTGGAAAACTGTACAGACAATAATACATAATCATTATGTGTAGTAAGCAAATAAAACAGCATTGAGATTTACGGTTTAATATCCTGCAAACAGCAATTAAGAAATACATGCATTCAATGTCGTTTAAATAAAGCTTGGTTGAGCCTGCGGGACCGGAGATTGATTGTACACGTGTTGTTTCATAACAATCAAATTGTAAACAGTTGAAGTATTGACCTGATGCTGTTGAACAGCAAGATAAATTTATTGATCACATTATCCAATTTCCTACTGTATTCATGCATCTATATCTATAAATAAGCAATCTGAAAGACTCATACCAGCCTAACGGGAGAGTAAGAAACCCGTAAACTTTAATGAAGAAAAGGCAGTAATTACGAATTACCGTTATTTAAATCAGGTTTGTCAACTTGTGCCACATTCACACTATTTCACGGGGTTGGGCTTAAGGCTGCAATAGTTTATCTTTCAATATATTATACACCGAGAACGTTTTTACAAGCGATTTAATAATATAACAAATAATCAATCAACTAAGTACAGTACTAATCTCATAATACAACAATTACGTGGCTACTACCAATTATCTAGCTGACAATGATTCCAATCGAAATGGAAAAGCCTGGATTCCCCAGCTCATTTTTTCAATATAGACATGGTCCACGCAACCTAAATATAGTATACATCAATACCAAACAGTGGCACTTAGGGGTTACTTGCGACTCTGCAATATTGAAACGATGATAATTCAAAAACAGTTAAAAACAAATTTTAGACAAACGTTTTTGATCACGTTTATGTTTCATCAAAAATAACTAAAATTGGCTTTACAATTCAACATACAATTTTTTTTACTATAGTACTATATTTTCTTGCCAACACACAGGAGTTTGCATAACATTTGTCATTTCTAATTGGATTGTATTAAAAAATCAAACTTTAAGCAATTCATAACTCGATGATATTTAAAGTTAAAACGACAGGAGCTTACTTCCAGGAGCTCGTTATAACTACATCTGATTGAGCAAACTTGTAACTTTTTGAGTTTACAAGTAATTAATTTATATCATCCATGACGCAAACAGTGGCATTAATCTATGAGATCTTTTGTAGAGTTCCTGTCTTCTTTTATGCAATTACTGTTTTATTTTCCTTTAACCTTCTGTAATTTTTCGTCTATAAGTTTTATTTCAAACCAGACATTTTCAAGTCAAGGTTGACACGAGTCCTGTCCGTGTCGTTCTATTTAAATATGGGTAGCTGAAATACACCAGTGGCTTAAGTAAATGTAAAAAGTAACATCCCGTAACCGTCTGCGAAATTTTTTATGAAAAACATGATTTGTATTAGCATGACTACTTACACAACTTCAGTTATATACTTTTTCCAATAGCCTAAGTAATACATGTAAACCCTATGTATTAAGCCTGTTTGCTAGCAGTGCCCGGCTAGGGTGAGTCCGGCAATGCAACAACTTCTGAAACGAATGACGTTAGATCTTAAATAGAGTGTTAAAAAGTTGAATTAGCAGGCTTCATTTTTTATTCTCTTAAATGAAACAGTGTGGATAATAAACGACGAATGAGCGTTTTCACGAACATATATCTAGTGGCCCAGAAACGGAAACTTTTTTTGACCCCTCGAATTTGGAAAATTAATTTGTCCAGTCCACAAGAAGAAAATTCATTGGCAGAGTTCAAAAAATCAAACCTTCCAAAACCTTAATTTAAAAAGGCGTGAATCCAATAAGAAACGCTCCCGCTTTCTCCGTTTCAGAACAGTTTAAACGGAATTCTTCAAAACGAATCTTTGACAAAATAATAAAAGGGTTTAAAATTTGTTTTGATGTGATTTGAACGTTTAAGAAAAACTTTGAATTCTGATAGGATTCTGTTGTCGGTAATTCAACGACAACGGTCCGTAAATCTATCAGCTAAGCTGAACCAATCTCCATATTCTTTCTTAATCATATAATTGCATTTAAATTTAAAACACATAAACGCTTATCCAGTTATTTGTATGCAAAAGTATTATTCATATGTAATGATTCGTGAGTACATCAATCTCATTTTGAACCAGCCGTACCCTCAGGCGATTGCTAGGCTGTACTTTGGTAAGGATGGGCTCTGATGCACACGCAAGAAACTACATTTTATCTACAGTAAATTCCAACTAACTGTATGTACAGTGAAAGCATCCACGTTCATGGTCAATCAATTGCAAAGACTTCATGGTTCATGCTCATTTCTTTAGCAATTAAGGTAATAACACCACAGTAGTTTTGCATGTTTACAACGTAATGAATTATTTTAATTCAGCAGTAAGAAATCATCTAAAAATAAACTTCACAAATAATTTTTCAGTCCATATTGCACATTGTAGCAGTGCCTGGCTAGGGTGAGTCCGGCAATGCAACAACTTCTGAAACGAATGACGTTAGATCTTAAATAGAGTGTTAAAAAGTTGAATTAGCAGGCTTCATTTTTTATTCTCTTAAATGAAACAGTGGATAATAAACGACGAATGAGCGTTTTCACGAACATATATCTAGTGGCCCAGAAACGGACAAGTGTATTATTTTACAAGTAAGTGAATGTTTTAATCGGAATTTTTGTTTTGTGAATATGAACATCACAACTATTCGAGTAACTATATATTGGTAAGTAAATTTAGCCAAATATTAACTTATTTGTAGTTGTTATTAGGATTACTGGGTGGCTGACATTTCGTTAGGTTTCATTTCCTGTATTGCACATAAGGTTCCTACTGGGAACGCGACACAGCCGTGATCAAGTAGCGCCAGTAGTTCCCACAGTACATGTGACCCCGTCAGGGTCCAAATGAAAGTAAGGTCTTCTCAGCCCAACATCTCTCCGGTGGACCACAGGGAATGCAGGTTGGGGAAAGCTGGTCATTAAGAAACTAATGATACCGGTCTTAAAAAATTTACAATCGTTTTACCGATTTTAAATATGTATTGTATTTGTGGGTCCCCATGATCATATGTGCATGCTCACACCGATCATATGCTCATAGCAACCTGAGCCTGCTCGCATAGATACTGTCATATGAGCTTACTCACACGATACACGAGGGTCGACTTAATCCACTTATATTAGGATTTTTGCGATCTAACCCATTTACCAGTACCAGGTACATCTTCCTATAGTGAAGGGAAACACTACAGGGAGTACTGCAGTGTTATAGTCACCTCCCTCGTGACAACACTACAGTACTACGTCCCCCGTACTAACACAGAGCCAAGGACGATTAGCAGGACTAGCTTGGGTTCGCATTTTTTTGCGCCCCCAGGGGGATTCGAAGCCCCGCACACCTTACTGGCCAGCCGAGAGCCTTACCTGCATGGTCTGGCCTAGTCCTGCAAGGTCTGTAGATGCTGAAGTTCTGAACCACACTCTTGTGAGTAAAGATTATTGAGTATTTCAGGAGTGTTTTTTATTGGAAGGAAGTTCGTTACATAATCTTGCAACCTCTTTAAGCACACACAAGTGTGGAATAAAATCACCCTCAATTTCGTTTTCTTAAAGCTGCTTTAAAAGTGTAACATGAAACTTCAGCTACGAACAAAGTTTGTTTGTACGACAAGAATAACCAGAAGCGGAGAAGAAAATGCTAGCAGAACGTTCTGTCATGACTCAACAATATTATACAGATGGATTGGGTAAGAATACACCCACTGCTTTTGTGGATAAACGCAGTGAAATATGTGTCAAAACAACTCGAGTAAAAAGTTCATGATGAAACTTGGTGTTTGTGTAAGTTGTGAATTTGTATACGTTGCATGTTGTTTTTGTGAGCTGTGGTTCATCTCAGAGAAATAGCTAATGTATTCCAGCTGCCTTGTTAGCTTCTCATATTACGCATGAAATGAGTCTTATTCTCGAAAAAGATGAATGCTTTCTTAACATGAAAAAATGACCAATGCTACAATTTCTGGATTTTTCTGAGAATTCCAGATAAAGCATAATCAGTACGACTGTTAATAATAAGCTGAGTTTGAATCTTTGTCATCTAATATCAACCATAGAAGTTTTGCATAAAAAATCTGAATTTTACCTGAAACAAAGTATGATATTATGATGAAGCTGGTAATTTTCGATCTCGTTTGGGCATGAATGTCACTTGATACGCACGTTTTATACCTAATATGATGCAGAAATTGAAAACGTGGTTTAGTTTGGATGGTGATTGTTTTAGTTGTATCTAAGTTGTTTGAGAATATGAGAATTTTGGTTTTTCGGGCTTATATGCAACCTTACGTTGACATTAATGTTCAGTATACTTTAAAATAATAATAACCTCATGCTGCTTATAGACTTTGACTTGAAAAACAACTTGTGCGTCAATATCACGTTGATTATTCTATATTTGGTTTAAATATTCTATAATTTTCTTTCTTTTCAACTGTATAACTTAGGCGTCATAATAAAGAGCATTTAAAATTGGAAAATAACGTCAGGAACGATCACAGAATAATATCACCACCCCTGGTTTTTGTATTCAGGCTGCACTCTACATAGTAAAGTATATGAACGTAAAGAAGGAGACAAGGAAACATATACACATGGATATATGTAGCAGGGTGGAGTAGCATAAAAACGTTTTGCTAATATACATGTAAAACAACTCCCCCAATACGAGATAATCCCTCTAGTATGCAAGAAAAGGAAAGCCAGCAGGCAGGCAGGCAAGATTACCTTAGAAAATCACGAATTTCTTTCGTGGTGGATGACGCACCATGTAATATGCTTCTGGAAAAAACGGAGCTCATGGCTATCCAACTCGAGTTTACTTCACCTCTGTTTTATCCCACTTGAGTTGGGTACAGATGAAATGAAGAGAAACAAGCCAACTCATTTACCAGCTCGGCGACGCAGAGAGAACAACGAACAAGAAAGTAGCCCCCACAACGTCCCATAAAGTGTTAGAAGCTGAACGATTTTGAATGGATCAGACGGATTAAAGGGAACTTTACATGGACTGAAGCAGTGAAGCCAATATTATAATTCGACTTGTGCTTGAATAATGATAAAAACTTTAAATCCGAAGTTAATAGTTAAAATCACAGTTTTTGTAAGAAAATTTAAGTTCTCATTTCGCCCCATAATACGCTGGGGGTTACAAAGTTACAATGAACTGGAAATCCAAGGTCAGTGTTACATCTGTGAGAACAATCCAATTTTCAAGCCACAAAAAAGAAAGAGATCCTGTTTCCAATAGGTAAGTATTTTTTTAAAAACGATACAGCAACCGAGTACCCACAGTTATTTTTATAAATTCGGCGAAATTCACTCTTTATTCTTAGTTTTCACGAGAATATTCGTACTCGATTCAGGCTTTGTGTATCAATAAATTATGGAAAAATAATTAGAGAGTATACAGATTCAAGCCTTTTGATTAATATTTACTTTTCACAATTCAAATATTTTATATGAAATTCCACGCATACGCCAAAATTAGTACGAATGAGGAAAAGTAAATATTAATCAAAAGGCTTGAATCTGTATACTCTCTAATTATTTTTCCATAATTTATTGATACACAAAGCCTGAATCGAGTACGAATATTCTCGTGAAAAACTAAGAATAAAGAGTGAATTTCGCCGAATTTATAAAATAACTGTGGTACTCGGTTGCTGTATCGGTTTTAAAAAAATACTTACCTATTGGAAACAGGATCTCTTTCTTTTTTGTGGCTTTGAAAATTGGATTGTTCTCACAGATGTAACACTGACCTTGGGATTTCCAGTTCATTGTAACTTTGTAACCCCCAGCGTATTATGGGGCGAAATGAGAACTTAAATTTTCTTACAAAAACTGTGATTTTAACTATTAACTTCGGATTTAAAGTTTTTATCATTATTCAAGCACAAGTCGAATTATAATATTGGCTTCACTGCTTCAGTCCATGTAAAGTTCCCTTTAATCCGTTCTTGATCCATTCAAAATCGTTCAGCTTCTAACACTTTATGGGACGTTGTGGGGGCTGCTTTCTTGTTCGTTGTTCTCCTCTGCGTCCCGAGCTGGTAAATGAGTTGGCTTGTTTCTCTTCATTTCATCTGTACCCAACTCAAGTGGGATAAAACAGAGGTGAAGTAAACTCGAGTTGGATAGCCATGAGCCCTCGTTTTATTCCAGAAGCATATTACATGGTGCGTCATCCACCACGAAAGAAATTCGTGATTTTCTAAGTAATCTTGCCTGCCTGCCTGCTGGCTTTCCTTTTCTTGCATACTAGAGGGATTATCTCGTATTGTGGGAGTTTTTTACATGTATATTAGCATAAACGTTTTTATTTGCTACTCCACCCTGCTACATATCATCCATGTGTATATGTTTCCTTGTCTCCTTCTTTTTCGTTATATACTTTACTATGTAGAGTGCAGGCCTGAAATACAAAAAACCAGGGTGTGATATTATTCTGTGATCGTTCCTGACGTTATTTTTCCAATTTTAAATGCTCTTTATTATGACGCCTAAGTTATACAGTTGAAAAGAAAGAAAATTATAAGAATATTTAAACCAAATATAGAATAATCAACGTGATATTGACGCACAAACTGTTTTTTCAAGTCAAAGTCTATAAGCAGCATGAGCGTTATTATTATTTTTTAAAGTATACTGAACATTAATGTCAACGTAAGGTTGCATATAAGCCCGAAAAACCAAAATTTCTCATAATTCTCAAACAACTTAGATACAACCTAAAAACAATCACCATCCAAACTAAACCACGTTTTCAATTTCTGCATCATATTAGGTATAAAACGTGCGTATCAAGTGACATTCATGCCCAAACGAGATCGGAAAATTACCAGCTTCATCATAATATCATACTTTGTTTCAGGTAAAATTCAGATTTTTATGCAAAACTTCTATGGTTGATATTAGATGACAAAGATTCAAACTCAGCTTATTATTAACAGTCGTACTGATTACGCTTCAATGGGAATTCTCAGAAACATGCAGATATTGTAGCATTGCTCATTTTTCCATGTTAAGAAAGCATTCACATTTTTCGAGAATAAGACGTAATTTCATTTCATGCGTAATATGAGAAGCTAACAAGGCAGCTGGAACGCATTAGCTATTTCTTTGAGATGAATCACAGCTTACACAACAACATGCAACGTATACAAACTCACAAGTTACACAAACACCAAGTTTCATCATGAACTTTTTACTCGAGTTGGTTTGACACATATTTCACTGCGTTTATCCACAAAAGACAGAAAGGTATTGCAGTGGGTGTATTCTTACCCAATCCATCTGTATAATATTGTTGAGTCATGACAGAACGTTGTCTGCACATTTTCTTCTCCGCTTCTGGTTTTCTTGTCGTACAAACAAAACTTTGTTCGTAGCTGAAGTTACATTGTTACACTTTAAAGCATCTTTAAGAAAACGAAATTGAGAGGTTGATTTTATTCCACACCTGTGTGTGTGCTTAAAGAGGTTGCAAATATGTAACGAACTTCCTTCCAATAAAAAACACTCCTGAAATACTCAATAATCTTTACTCACAAGAGTGTGGTCAAACTTCAGCATCTACAGACCTGCAGGACTAGCCAGACCATGCAGGTAAGCCTCGGCTGCCAGTAAGTTCGGGCTTCGAATCCCCCTGGGGCGCAAAAAATGCGAACCCAAGCTAGTCCTGCTAATCGTCCTTGGCTCTGTGTTAGTACGGGGACGTAGTACTGTAGTGTTGTCACGAGGGAGGTGACTATAACACTGCAGTACTCCCTGTAGTGTTTCCCTTCACTATAGGAAGATGTACCTGGTACTGGTAAATGGGTTAGATCGCAAAAATCCTAATATAAGTGGATTAAGTCGACCCTCGTGTATCGTGTGAGTAAGCTCATATGACAGTATCGATGCGAGCAGGCTCAGGTTGCTATGAGCAAGCACGTATGATCGGTGTGAGCATGCACATATGATCACGGGACCCGTAAATACATACATACATACATACCATTCCCCATCTCAATATGTCCTCCTCACCACACCTCCAGACATCCCTATTCCATTAATCATGCACATTTCTACCCATGTGTCACCTTTGACTTCTTTATGGATTATGTACTTACGATTTTTGATATTTGGCTACTTTGGAAGATGCTTGGTATCCCTTCATTACACTTAATTGCGCAACCTGTATTTGGTTCTGCTCTCGAGAAGAATATATTCGACATAACTTTTACTGTTCTTGATACTTTTCTTCTTGTTTTGCTTCTTTGCATGGTCATTGTAATATACATAGTATTACAACGATCTGGAGTACTGCGAAAATCACAACGCGAAATCACTCAGGAGTTGAGTAAGTGGAGTCGTGGTGTAGTGAAATATCGCTTACATGATGATGAAGCTAAAGGTGGTCCCATCACAATGAAGCATAAAATTAAGAAAGTGTCTCTCAAAAGAAAGTGCCACATTCAGATATTACTCAATCGTCAATCATCTCCCCTCCAGTGCAGTACCAAGATTGCCACAGCACCTCTGTTTAAAAAGAGTCAAAATGCCTTCGGAGGACTCGTTTCTGCTTCAGTGTCTCATAATCGAGTGCCTTCAACGGATGAACTTAATAGTAGCAGACTAGTTAGTATTGAACACAACGTTTCCACGCATCAGACTTACTACATTGGAAGCATCCGTGGCTTCCATCAAAAGTGACACAGCTCCGTTGCCAGCACAAGTTCTCAAATTCAGAATGACTTTTGTTTAAGTTTTACGTCTATGTCAGATATATTGGACAACAATGGCAGCAGCAGCTCCACCTCCGCCGCCGCGGAAAATGGACCATGATAAACTTATTAAGTGTTTTATTGCTATGTTACAAGTCAGTGATACTGCTGATGAAGTGCTTTCACGTATGGACTTAGTGAGGACAGAATCCAACTTCTTTGGGGATGGTGAATTGTGAACGGAAGATGATTGAGAACGCTGCCGTTGCATTGGAAAAAGAAAAGCTGCTCGTAGCGCGTTAGACCGGCGCGTGCATGATTTAACACAATTGTTGTATATCTATATGCAAACCTCCGACTTGTCAATGCAGTGATCCCAGATTTGCAAAGAAAAAGTGAAAGTACAATTTTATTGAGTTGAGTTATTGTTCACAATGGATCCGTTATACAGACATTATGTACTTACGCTCTTGGAGGTAATGTCCAACGGACTTACACAATACATTGCTCATGCTGCAGATTCTCCTATTCTTGTGTGGCTAGAACAGACTCTGTTTTGTTCATCTTTTAAAGCTAACAATTGTTCACAATGCCCCAGTGTTGGCAATCCAGTGCCCAATTTAGGGTTTTATCATCCGATCCGTGTTCCAAACGGTTTACCACAGCAGTTTATTCCACAACAAGCACCTTTACTTCAGCCACCCATGCCTCAACAAGCTGTTGTTCCTCCTCAACCACCACAAGGAATTCACCGTGTCCACCCATATCAACGACAGCCTCGGCAGCGTGCTAATCGTCCACGCACCCTACTCTTGATGCTCCAGACGAGATCAACGTGATTGACATCCAAAATGAAGTTATCAACAAATCCTCGATAGGGCTTAGACGACGAATAGGTGGAGCTCCTCCTAAACATTGAGGAGCCCAACTGCCTCTTTCACGAACTTTTGTACATAGTTTTGCTGCGACTGTTTGTCCAGCGGTTAACTTTTTTTTTTGCACTCTGGTGCGTTATACTTTTGCACCTTTTGTGTTCAAAGATTAGTTGCATTTGCGCAGTATAGTTCATCTATCTGCCTTTGCGGTTTTTGGTTTTTACAATCATTTGTATATAAGCTCTCCGAGCACTAGATTTTACCAAGTTGCTAACGACCTTGTGGTTTGCCTTGCACATACTTTTAGGAGCCATGCAGTATTATTTGCAAGATTGGACGACCTTTGCAGCTCCATATTTTGCTTGTATATATTTACTTCCGGACCACCTTTTTTTACGACTACCTTAGGTATTCGACTTCACAATATGTAGAAAGTTTTTCTAATTGGAGGTATTATCTATCTTTGTGTTGTCGTTTACAGATTACCGTGATTCGGATTAAGTTTGTTTAGGTTAAGGCGAGGTCAATCCATTGCATTCATTGCTGGAGCCACAAAAGCCAATACCTCAGGTTTTATCATCATCAGCTCTTTTGAGCGTTTTTGTTGCATGATATTTGTACAGGAATTTACACGGGGATTTTACGCTTCCTTGTATATATGACAGTTTTGTTTTGATTTTGTTTCATTATTAGCTTTTAGTTAGTTTCCTTTTGTTTACATTGTTCACCATTATGATTCATCCTAATCACTTGGATGCTCTGGCACGTCGCGCCTTCACCGACTATTTCGACCAATCCTCTGGTCACTCCGGCGGTCTCTTCTCCGCTGCCTTGATTCTCGTGTGGTTTTGCTAGATAATAGCGCTCGGCAAGTTGTTCGGGATTGCATTAAGGAGGTTTGGAGTTTTTTGCGCCTGCGGATTAACCGCGTGGTGCATCGACGCGTTAACCCCGTTGATGTTCTCAATTTCTCATGAACTCGAGATGGACCTCCGTCGGGTTTAATCTCTCGTGCTCAGCGTCTCCCCGGCCTGTTGCAGCGTGAGGTCTATGACCATCGCTGTACGCCTTCGTGGCGTTGCTCTTCGTCTTGATGGAGAAGGCATCTTATCGTCTTATCAGGCCGCGGGAGACGCTGAGCACGAGAGATTAAACCCCGACGGGAGGTCCATCTCGAGTTTCATGAGAAATTGAGAACATCACGGGGTTAACGCGTCGATGCACCACGCGCGGTTAATCCGCAGGCGCAAAAAACTCCAAACCTCCTTAATGCAATCCCGAACAACTTGCCGAGCGCTATTATCTAGCAAAACCACACGAGAATCAAG
Organism: Orchesella cincta; assembly: GCA_001718145.1. Taxonomy (NCBI): domain Eukaryota; kingdom Metazoa; phylum Arthropoda; class Collembola; order Entomobryomorpha; family Orchesellidae; genus Orchesella; species Orchesella cincta. Next base: position 26,160 of record LJIJ01002294.1, read on the forward strand.
GCAGGCGGAGAAGAGACCGCCGAGAGTGACCAGAGGATTGGTCGAACAGTCGGTGAGGCGACGTGCCAGAGCATCCAAGTGATTAGGATGAATCATAATGGTGACAATGTAAACAAAAAGAAACTAACTAAAAAGCTAATAATGAAACAAAATCAAAACAAAACTCATATATACAAGGAAGCGTAAAATCCCCGTGTAAATTCCTGTACAAATATCATGCCACAAAAACGCTCAAAAGAGCTGATGATGATAAAACCTGAGGTATGGCTTTTGTGGGCTCCAACAATGAATGCAATGGATTGACCTCGCCTTAACCTAAACAAACTCGAATCCGAATCACGGTAATCTGTAAACGACAACACAAAGATAGATAATACCTCCAATTAGAAAAAATTTCTACATATTGTGAAGTCGAATACCTAAGGTAGTCGTAAAAAAAGGTGGCCTGGAAGTAAATATATGCAAGCAAAATATGGAGCTGCAAACGTCGTCCAATCTTGCTAATAATACTGCATGGCTTCCTAAATGTACTGCTGCAAGGTCAAAAACCCACAAGGTAAGTACTAAGCAACTTGCTTAATCAAATGTGTGCTAAAACTGCAACCGCAAAGGCAGATAGATGAACTATACTGCGCAAATGCAACTAATCTTTGAACACAAAAGGTGCAAAAGTATAACGCACCGAGTGCAAAAATATAAGTATTAACCGCTGGACAAACAGTCGCAGCAAAAACTATGTACAAAAGTTCGTGAAAGAGGCAGTTTGGAGCTCCGTCCAATGTTTTTGAGGAGCTCCACCGTCTAAGCCCTATCGAGGTTGTTGTTGATAACTTCATTTTGGATGTCAATCACGTTGATCTCGTCTGGAGCATCAAGAGTAGGGGTGCGTGGACGATTAGCACGCTGCCGAGGTTGTCGTTGATATGGGTGGACATGGTGAATTCCTTGTGGTGGGTGAGGAAACGACAGCTTGTTGAGGCATGGGTGGCTGAAGTAAAGGTGCTTGTTGTGGAATAAACTGCTGTGGTAAACCGTTTGGAACACGGATCGGATGATAAAAGCCCTAAATTGGGCACTGGATTTGCCAACACTGGGGCAATGTGAACAATTGTTAGCTTTCTGAGAGAGCTTAGAGAGTCTGTTCTAGCCAAACAAGAATAGGAGAATCTGCAGCATGGGCAATGTATTAGTGTAAGTCCGTTGGAAATACCTCCAAGAGCGTAAGTACATAATGTGAATCCATTGTGAAGAATAACTCAACTCAATAAAATTCTACTTTCACTTTTTCTTTGCAAATCTGGGATCACTGCATTGACAAGTCGGAGTTTATGCCATAAAATATACAACAATTGTGTTAAATCATGCACGCGCCGGTCTAACGCGCTACGAGCAGCTTTCTCTTTTTTCCAATGCAACGGCAGCGTTCTCAATCATCTGCCGTTCACAATTCACCATCCCAAAAAGAAGTTGGATTCTGTCCTCGACTAAGTCCATACGTGAAAGCACTTCATCAGCAGTATCACTGACTTGTAACATAGCAATAAAACACTTAATAAGTTTATCATGGGTCCATTTTCCGCGGCGGCGGAGTGGTGGTGGAGCTGCTGCTGCCATTGTTGTCCAATATATCTGACATAGACGTAAAACTTAAACAAAAGTCATTCTGATTTGAGCACTTGTGCTGGCAACGGAGCTGTGTCACTTTCGATGGAAGCCACGGATGCTTCCAATGTAGTAAGTCTGAAGCGTGGAAACGTTGTGTTCAATACTAACTAGTCTGCTTACTAATACGTTCATCCGTTGAAGGCACTCGATTATGACACTGAAGAGAAACGAGTCCAGGACAAAACAGAGGTGCTGTGGCAATCTTGGTACTGCACTGGAGGGGAGATGATTGAAGATTGAGTAATATCTGAATGTGCACTTTTCTTTTGAGAGACACTTTCTTAATTTTATGCTTCATTGTGATGGGACCACCTTTAGCTTCATCATCATGTAAGCGATATTTCACTACACCACGACTCCACTTACTAAACTCCAGAGTGATTTCGCGTTTTGTTATTCGCAGTACTCCAGATCGTTGCAATACTATGTATATTACAATGACCATGCAAAGTTAGCAAAACAAGAAGAAAGGTATCAAGTTCAGTAAAAGTTAGGTCGAATATTATCCTTCTCGAGAGCAGAACCAAATACAGGTTGCGCAATTAAGTGTAATGAAGGGATACCAGGCATCTTCCAAAGTAGCCAAATATAAAAATCGTAAGTACAATAATCCATAAAGAAGTCAAGAGTGACACATGGGTAGAATGTGCATGATTAATGGAATAGGGATGTCTGGAGGTGGTGGATGAGGAGGACATATTGAGATGGGGAATGGTATGTATGTATGTATGTATTTTACGGGTCCCCGTGATCATATGTGCATGCTCACACCGATCATACGTGCTTGCTCATAGCAACCTGAGCCTGCTCGCATCGATACTGTCATATGAGCTTACTCACACGATACACGAGGGTCGACTTAATCCACTTATATTAGGATTTTTGCGATCTAACCCATTTTACCAGTACCAGGTACATCTTCCTATAGTGAAGGGAAAGCACT
>LJIJ01002295.1:0-28767 GCA_001718145.1 Orchesella cincta
CCAACCCAGGCCTTTCAGGAATGGAAAGTTGGCAAAATTCCAAGCTTCCCCACTGCTATGGCCTGTATGAGGAAGGGACTCTTTGCTGATAACAGCTTTACCAGGGAGCAATTCCGTTGAAATATCGCGTTTAGATATTGCTTCCACAAGTTTTCCATATATTTTTAACATTTCATCGTACGTATCAATATAAGCATTCCCCCTACACTTTGTCAATGTTTCTAATAGATCATTAGAACGCAGCAAATTTGACAATTCTTCATAGCTTTTTGGACGTTTTAACCTCTTATGCATTTTGGTCACGTTTTGTTATTGAGATCAGTCACGCTTTTCCAGTAGTGTTGAGTATGTAAAGATATTTGTTGAACACGGGTCATTCTACATGTTAAACTTTTGACTATTTACCTATTCTTCGATTGTAACTTATGACTTGATTCTAATAAGTATTGCTTGTACCTACATAAATTATGCACTGTGAATGATCTATATTTAGCCATGCCATGAAACCTGAAAGCAAAGTCTATATATGCCACAACTTCAGTTGATTCCTTGTCCATTCTCTTTCAGTCCGAGCAGAGGAACTCTTGTCCCTGCATTCTCACTTCTCTCAATTTACAGTTAAATATATTCAGTTGTTAATAAAGCTACAGAGAGAGATTTTACGTATATACTAAATATCGCCTCCCAGTTTGGTCTAGCTACGTACACGTCATTAACTACGTTCAAAGTGCTCATACCTTTTGCTAGTTTCACTAATACATTTTAACGCACCATCATCCAAACACAATATTTTTTACACAACAAAGACGACTCAAGTAGAACAAGTCGAACACTGTTTCTGCATTATAATCTTTGAATTCAAGTGGATCAGTTTTGTTTTGGTTGCTTAACTTGTTCATAATTGGTTTTAGCATGGAAGCTGCATCCATCGCCAAAGCTAATTCATTTCGCCCTTGTCTTAGAAAGGGATGACTGTGCAATGCAAATCCCTTATCAAGCAATTGGTCAAACTTTTCTAACCCGCTGCTTTTAAGTGGAGCAATCAAGTTTTGGATATTATCCCCTTTATACCCATTTGTTAGAATGATACCCATCAATATCCAAACTCCACTTATCAGTTTACATTTGTGAATCAGGATGTTACCCTGTTCTTTCAATACACTGTATGAAAATACGAATACTTGAATTTTGTCAAGTTTGGCGTATGTTTTTTCTTTCATGTTTAAATTTGAGACATAAATCATAGCAACTCCAGAAATCAAAGTGGAAACAAAAATGAGACTCCATGAACTTGCATCATAGGCGGATATATATCCATCAAATGAAAAACCAGCCTTGTAACTTATATTCGAGCATGTCACAAAATAAAAAATTACTCTAACATACTCCAAGAAATTGGTGTCAGCTCTAAAAGTTACGACTGGCATTCGAACAAATTGAAACATTACGTTCAACATTAAAGTCGAATTTGGGAATAGCGTTTTCATTAGAATAAGTTCCACGCTGTCCTGAACTTTGTACTGTAATAAATACTTCTCATGGGATACCTATGAAACTTCATGAGATTTTTCATGGAAATAGCAAAATGGACACCTTAGCATTACTACCAGCTTGCTGAAATCGTTTAGCTCACTTCTACTGAAATACGAAATATCAATTTTATAAAATTGATGTATCTTAACCAGAGAAGAGTAGTGAAAAGCAAGGCCTTTGTTCTCACAAGCGGTTACTGTGTTTGTGCATTCAACAAAATTAGAACGAAGCTGTGCAATATCAGGAAAAATCATGTGATAAACAGTGCCAACCGTTGAAATCCCGGATTTTCCCTTTACAATATGAAAAAGAAGTTTGGTTTGATATGAAGCATGTACTTTTCGTGGAATATTTAAGCCATCACTATTAACCCTAGGATCAAGTGCTGAAACAATATTAGATATATAAGGCTGAGATATGGTCTGGTAGTTGCCTGCTAAAATAAAATACTGACTGGCGTTGTAATCTGTGAGCGTGATATTTGACCTTTTCTTTTTCTTGTTGTTATACCTATCCATTTCCCAGCTGAATTTGGGGAAATGAATTGGTATTATTGTTTCAAGGTGCATATTGCTTACTCCCGTATCCCTTCTCCAAACCCTACAGGTTAGGATGCAACGTAAATAGTTACCCTGCAATTTTGGAGAGGAGCATGCACTCGCATCCTGAAGCCATTTGAGTTGCTCAGTAGATAGTCCTTGTCGCCGCATTTGAGCTTGGGTGCCGTGTAGAAATTGAGAAGAGAATTGAAGTCACTGACAGCTTTAGGCTTTTTCAGTACATGCCTGTAGGTTGATAGTATGACTGGAAATTGTGATGGCTGAAGTGTATACCGGCCACTCTATATAGTATTATAAAAAGGTTTTAATATATTTTGAATAGAAACATTTAATAATGTTTATGGACTTACTGGACGATTTGTGGTAGTAGCAAAAACGATGTGTACAGCACAGTTTTGAAAAGGTGAAAGTTGTGCATTCAAGCTTAAGAGGTTTTAAAAAACCACCAAATTTTTAAGTTTTGAAATCTCTGGCTTTGTCAAAGTTGTGTGGGTTAAGAGCGCTAAAATCATTATGCAGGTAGATATTGTTTTTGATGAAACAGTTTTAGTTCGCATCGTTAGTTTCTCTGAAAGCTAACTTTATTTTGTATTTTCTACTGTCTAGTTAGTTTGCTCCATACCGAAAAGCTTTGAAATTAGAAGTGAGCTAGAAGTAGGTGATGTTAATTTACTTTGAGGAAGGTGTGGACATATTTCTTCTGTGTCGTATTCAATTTAAAATATTACCTGAGTTGGGTTTTTAATTTTGAATATTGCTCTAATTATATTAGTTCTTACATATAATTACACTCATGTACCAAGGTAGCTTAGAGCTAAGACATGGTGTTACTGGAATCTTAAAACTGAATTAAAATTTTATCTAATGAGTTTCTGCTAATGACAAGCAGCGAAACCTCAATCTTGTTCAGCATTTGTCTTCTAATGCTTGCTGGGTAAAAAAATTGGAGGTATTTATTAGCCAAAGTTTAATTACTGAAGGATTAGTAGGTTGGTAATTTGAATAAGAATTCCGGTTAAGGTATTTTGTAAGCTTTGGCAATCACGCAAATATTTTTTTCGCTGCTTATTTACAAGAATATTTAAATGTGTTTAATTCAACTGAATACTTATGGTTTTATACCAATTCTTTAAGAGGAGTGTTTATACCTAATCAATTTAATAAGTTATTAGTTGAAATAAATTCAGAATTATTTCAATTTAATTTTCATACACAAGCATTCACAATTCTGAATAACCACTTTTTATAAAAGTGTTTTTCTTCGATTCGAATTTCTTATAAAAACTGGAACAACGTTTAGCGAACATGTTTGGCACCTGAACAAACATAAATTCAGGCATTTCTGAAAGCTTGCCATTGTTTAAACTTGTTGAAGTACTTCAGACCATTTAAAAGTTTTGTACTCTAGTACTGATTTATGCAAAATTTACCTGAAACCAAGAATTATAGCAGTCGTTAGGTTTTCACCTAATGCAAATGTGTATAGATAAAAATTCAGAATATTAAAAAGTTCGTGCCCATTCGTTCAAGAGCTTTGCCTTGATAAGAAACCGCAACAAAACAAAAGATAGGCGTTCCTAAAAGTCGGTCCTCGATGAATTAAAAAAGGTACAAAGTAAGTAATGTTAACGTTGTTGAGGTACTATATTCCTATAAACTTTATTATGCTATCCCGAATTTTACCAAATTAAAGGAAAACAAGTAGCTTCTACAGCATTTAAACGTATTTAAGATATAATACCTTAAATAATGCCAAAGCCAGGTAAAAATTTAAAGAATATAAACTATAAACGCCCACATCTCAAAGTACCTAAATCTGGAAATCTAGGACTCGCGAATTTTATCTGCGATTTTTAAAACAAAACATTCATTTTGTCATTTACCATCCCACCATTATGATTTCCAATTTTAGTATCCGTATACTAAACTGGAAAATCTCATTAATGAGATATTCTGTTTCTGCAGTTTTCCAATGGGCAAATATTCTATATAAAAGATGACCGTAGCAATGGAAAGGGGGAAATTTGGGATGCCACATTTCCGCCTCGAGATAAAGTGCAAGATCGTCTACAGCAAATGGTTCACATAATGTACTTATCAATTTGGGTACTCTTTGCTGTACTTTGGGGTAGATTGGTGTACATGCGGAAAGAATTCGTGGAATTCTTCAATATGGCATTAAGCTATGCTATACGGCAACAAGGTAAGAAGTTACAATATGCTTGATATTTTTATTTCAGAAAAATAAGAACCTCTGAACTTCTAACTTATTCAAACAGAGAAGTATAAGGAGTTCGTGGATCAGTACGAGCCAGCAAAATTTCACAAGAGACGAACTGAAGCAATTGTGGTCGGGATTGCTGCAGGAACAACGTTTGGTCCATTCTTGTTTGGATTACTGATTTTCCAGCCAGTTATACCAGAAAATAGGCTACTCACTGAAGTTTTGGAACTTGAGATGAGGTTAGAATGGAGCCTTCTACCTATTATTTTCATGCTGGCACTGGATTACGGAGCTACTCTAAATTGCGAAATGCTCTTCATGGGAGATATTGGGGGAGTACTCTACTTTGAGTGCTGTGCATACTGGAACAAACTACTTGAACCGATATCCCTCCAAATAGAAAAAGGTGAAGCAAAGTTCACCTGCAAAATTGGTTGCGTATTGAGCCATGAAGAAATGATCAAGTTCTACAATGAGCAGGAAATACTGGAACGATTGTTTAATAACATTCATAGCCACCTGTCAATTACTGTGATTCATGCATCAGTCCTGGCCTTATGGACGCTGGGGTGTTATGTTTGCATTCGTCATTCTGGGTACCTAATGAAAGCTGGTTTTCAAATGGCACCAGCAACCGTTGTCTTTGCTACATTTGTGGAATATCTAATGATGATGTATGTTGTGGAAGCTTTTCATAATTCAAGTTCATTTCTTGACTCATTGAAGGAAATAATTGAGAATGAAAAACGAGTTGGTAGAAAAATGTTGAAGCACACCGAACATTTTCGGTATTTGCAAACCCAGCTGGCGTATCCATATTATGACCTAAATCGAGAAAATTTCCTGGCTTTTCTAAATCAAGGAATCGACATTCTTGTCAACTTGCTTGTTACTATTACAAAGTAAAAGTTTAGTAGGGTGGGTATATGAGACAGAATTTAAAGTTAGAATAGGTTAGGCATTATATGTCTTAAGTACATATTTATACTTATTATTGGATATTTAAATTAGCATGAAAAAACTGTAGCTTGCTTTGCAATGAGTACAATCATAGAGATATTCTTTCCCATAGCTACTACCTAAATTATATTTTCACAGTGTATCCAAATAATAAATGAATAGCATCATATAAACTTATCATTTTCTGTTTAAATATATTAAGATTAATGCGCATAAATCAAACGAACATTTTGGCTGTTGCAAAGCGTGGCACATAGTATTACCAGACAAACATATCAAAATGGTGGAATATTGATTTTTAAAGTTTGTTGAAGTATAATATTAAAAACATATTTACAAAACTTGTCGTTAAATTGATGGACTTTGTTTTAAATGACTTTTTGTATCCTTTTCTAAGATGAAGGATTTTAATTCTCAGTGCCGTAAGGCATAATTGTATTTATTATATTAAAGCATGTTAAATTAGCTCAATATATGTTTTTAATGTATTAAAATCATTCATTTCAAATAGAATGATAGTTATTTAATTAATTTGAAGTAAAGATAACAATAAGTGTTTGATTATTTGATACTGAATCGTTACAGTGGGCAAAAAGGTGAATTAAAAAAAAATCGCGAATTGTTCATCAAGGAAACCTTCAGTAAATGTATTCAACGCTTTAATTATCAGTTAAAGCAATGACGTTTTCTAGTTGATTACATATAACGAAGAAGTTTCAGGTATTTACGAGTTTTGCATTTCAGAGGGATGCAGTCTTCATTTCACGTGAATACATTTGAAGACTTCATTCACGTGAAGATCGAAATTCGTGAAGATGAATGAAGACAAGGGCAAATCTTCAACAAAGATGAGAAGAATGGAAGAGTACAAAATTGAATTGAATGAATTTGCTCTAAAAATTTGAATAGGTTTGCTTCACGGAAAAACCTGATTTTTCTTTATTAACACATTTTTTGTAAAAAATGACGCGATTCCCTACCACCACTCTCCGCTGAATTGTCTACAAATTAGATTAATTACTGACATATGACATTTATAATTCGGTTGACCAGTTTTACGTTAAACTTGGGCCAAAAAAACGTGACGTACTTAAAATGAAGAAGATAAATGAAGATGGAAGTGAAGATGAATGAAACGTAAGTTAGTTTTAATTGAAGATGAAGACTTCACGCTTGGTATCTTCACGTGAATGAGTGAATGAAGAGCGTTCTTTTAAAACCAAATGAAGGAAGATGAGATTGAAGAATTTCATTTGCTTGCACTCTGTTTGCATATTTGAAGTCATTATTAAAGTTAAAGATCGTCCATTTATCATTACTCTATATATCACGATGTAAATATATTGCATAGTTGTTGTGACAATATAATATAAGCTTTCCACAACCTTTTCTGTTAAAAGGAGCATTAAATTAAATTTACACCTTTTATAACTTAAATTTGTATCGAATAATATTTAATATTATTTTACATTTGTAGAAAATCCATGTATATTTACTATTCTTCTGGATGCAATCTAGTCACAAGTGCTTTCTCCTTGACGATAATTTTTCTGGGATTATAATGCTGTTTTTACATTCTATGTGTAAACAAGCCCAGTTGAAGAAAATACATTTTAAAACAAATTCTGAATCAGCCACACTAATACCTAATGCCACGTACCTTTAAGGAGGCTTATTTCAGCGGAGCAGAAGCAGACTTACGACTTGGTTTATCCCAAAGTCAAGAAGGATTATAGGTGTGAGTTTTTCCACAAAATTCACGCTTCCAATGCGAACCTTTAGTGGATAAAGGGATGCTACATATTTCTTTGCAAGTCGTGTTTTACAGACTTACGGTTCATTTTAGGGATGAAGTAGGTCTTCAAAAATTTAAAGCAGAGGAAGACTCTGTATCAAGGCAACTGAACATTCCAAACTGTATCAATATAACCTTTAGAGACCCAACGGATGTAAGTGCAAAGAACATCAATTGTGCGATGGATGCTGCAGGTCCCAACCAGATAAGCCCGGACAACCCAGTGATCATAGTAGCCAATGCTTTGCTCAACTGAAGAGGCATATACACAGTTTGCTGGTTCAAGTTATACTGTTTTTCCAACACTTGAAATTGTCGATATTGGAATACTGCCTTTACGTAATCCTCACCAATAGACTGCAAAGCAAAGCGAAGATCCTTGATGTAGCCAACTAAACAAACACACTGAAGAAAGGAGGTTGCTGCCATCTGCGTAGCAAATAACCCCGTTAAATCAGCAACAATCCAGATATATGATCCAATAATTAGCATCAGAAGGGCCGAGGACTTGAAACTCCAACTTATGTTGGAACTTTCATCAAAGCATTCTGGGAAAATGTACCACGCAAATGTGGCCGATGTGCAGGGATTCAGCCAACGACGGATTCCAACAGAAAATCACAAATATATATTGCCACACCAAAAGCTGAAACAAAACGACCAATAACTTTTCAAGTGTTGGAACCACTCGAGCTTTTAGATGCCGATTCTTTTCAAACACAAATAGAGCGTTGAACATCGCAGCCACAGATTCAGAACGATGTAAAAATGCTGCGTTGACAGATGACATTAAAGTAATAACGTAGACCAAGTAACAACTTTCAATCATGTCAAAAGTTGACTCTGCCTTTCGGTTTTGTGCTAACTGGATCCATAGCGTTAGTAACAGAGCCGCGGTGATTCTCATTTTCAACCATTGGCGAGTTTTTCTTTGCTCACTACAAGGAAAAACTTTCCATTCGGCTTGATTCATGCGTTTGAGTGAGATGGGCGAGAAACCTATGAATTTCTGGAGCGTTAGCTGAAGTTTAAACAATGGGAAATATGTCTTAGACAAATACATTGCTTAGTTTCCTTTTCCCTAAAGGATTGTAACAAGGAAATAAACAGAATAAAATCAGCAATTCTGTAAAGCTTTAAATGGTCCTTAGATGTTCTGATTTTAAAGCTAACCTTTATTGAGGCTTTTTATTCTGTCGCAGAATAGTTGTGTACGTTCTTTCTTGATTTTATGTTCTGAAATAAAAATCTGTTCTTCCTTCTATTGGCTATACAGATGTTGTTTTGCCATTGCTAAAAATAAACTCATGTAATGCTTTGAATTAATAAATACGTTAAGTGACAACTTAAATACCATTAACTGGGGTTCGGATATCAATTTATTTTTAATTGAAGCCTAGTGCACCCATATAGTGATGACACGCTGGTTTTTATTGCTTACGTTGGAGCGCCTGGTTTTGATAATTACATACTCTATAGTATGCAACTCATACTACAAACTTTTAACACGGTTCAACATCATTGATGTCCGTTATTACAGTTTGTTTTTTTGAAGGAGCTGGCATACATGCTTTTGTCGCCATTAATTGAAGGTCTCTTTGTAGAAGGTCGTTTGATTTCGTTCGTGAAATGCATTAGTTCCCTTTCTGAAACGAACTGCTTTGTTTTCGTAAACAACAATTATGTTTTATAGCAAATTAATAAATCAAAACACAGAAACTGCGGGTGCCTTAAAATTTGCGACTATTAGTTTTTTGAGATGGAAAATTACATATACAGCTGGTTACGAAAATATGATTTTTAAGGGCTGTCAAACAGTAAAATTTTGAAAACTTAAATGCACAGTGAACACTGCACTATTCTTGGTTAAGCCCATAGCCATTAATTTTGTGGAACCAAAAACGCCATTTATCCAGAATCGTACAGGTATATAATTTAAGCAGTATCATAAATGCGTTGAAAAGAGGTATTATATTACAAACACCAGCATTAGTCCCACTTGAGACTGGAGTATTAATAACACCGCATAGCTCTACTAGAGTTTATAGAAATAAGAGTCGGAATACAAAAAAAACTGAACGTAGTGACAAGTCTTTTAAAGCATTGATTGAGAAGATCCAGTAGGTATTTGCAATTGACCTGATATGCGTGTTTAGGAATGAATCGCGGTTGTGCCAATAAAGACGTGTGTGAATCGTGAGTTATACATGTCGAAAAGGGCTAGCGACAGGGGCAATTCGATATTTTTAGGGTCTTGGTGAAGGGACGACATGGGGTTTCTCAACGGATTTGGCTCAAATTTTCCACACGTTATCTCCACAGACATTCTCTAGTTAATTGCATTCTAAACATACATATCAGGTATATGGCATATGGTCCATTTCATATACTTCTCTGCATCTTCTCGAATATGATTACCTGTGTAGAACTCAATATTCCCGTTCGTTTCTTTTTTGGGATAGCCCCCGCTTTCCTACAAAATAGATGGACTGCAAGAGAGTGGAATAATTTGGTAGCGGTGTGCGGATTTTACAGTTACCTATTAGAGTTGAAAAGTAGTATAACTGGTGTATTTGTAATGCTGTCATTTGGACAACTTGCTTTTTGTTATATTTTTGCTGAAAGGCAGGGTAACAAATTGTAAATCTGAGTGAATTCCATATAGGATGTAACAACAATGCAAAATATTGTAATTCCCATATCACTTACGATTTATTTATGTACACATCAACTATGTACAATAGGTTTATAATGTAAATATAATATAATAAATGACTGATGCCAAATATTATCAAAAAAATAAATTAAATGTTTATTTCATACAATGTAAGTATATTTAATGTTATAAATAAGTCTACTACTGATCTCACAACAGCTAAAATGACCGAAACTGTCATACAAGGGATATTAAAATTGCAATTATAGGTGTTAGAGTATTGATTGATTTAAATTATCACTACTATTACTACATCCTTATCTGTAGCAGTTCAGGTCCTAAACTGCTCCCCCCAAAAACGCATTGTATATATTAAATTTTCTTCAAATTACGCATTCTTCTAAATCAAAAGCGACATTTCTACGATTTTTTAACGAAAACCATTATATTAGAGAAACGAGCTCCAAATTACAAACATTATTGCATAGATTATTTGAATAACATGAATAATTCCATTTTATAATAATTGAAAAATGACAATTATTGTCATTTGAAGTTTAAACTCTCTGCACTCTACGATTGTTAACGAAAACCATCATATTAGATTTAGATACACGAGCTCAAATTACATATATTTACAAATAAGAAATGAAAATGTGTCTTCAGTTAACATACTTTATAAATACTTATCGCTCGTCTCACACTATTTTCCAGCCAAAATTATCATACACAATAAGGAGGTTAAAATTAGGATTTAAAGCGTTACTGTCTGGTATATTTATTTATTTTACTTACTACAATTATTACTATGGTGTTATTTGTAAAAGTACTGATACTCAACAGTTTTCCCTACGAAAAACGACCAACACTGCATGAATCTTAAGCATTTATCATACATATTTATAATGTTAAATTTTTTCCAGATCACGCATTTCTAAATCAAAAGCAAATTAATAACTTGACCGAAACAAAAATCAAGCATTGCAATGGGAGTCATCTTGTCTACATAATTAACCTCCCCAATTCGAACCTTGAGCCTAGAAAAGGAGCGCACATATCTGTGTACAAGCCTGCTTGTTTTGACGCTACAATGATGTTTTTGAAAATCCAACAGACTCGGTTTCAACTGTTCTGTTAGAAACTGTAGCGTATTTCCAGACTGCGTATGGATTCCAGCAAGGATTCCAAAGCCAACCACAATTGCCAAAGAAGAATCCAGAAACAAAATTGCAAACAGCATCACTTGTGGTACAGAAATCTTTTCATTTCCAGCGCCCAAAGTGATGAGAGCATACAAGCTAATGATGAACGTAAACATGAACAAGTTGAACGCAGCAACGATAATCACATCCTGCTGAATCCAGTTGTAGATGCGTAGCAAAATCTGAAGATGTCTGTAGTGGATCAATCGGGGCAATGCAAACTTTGCCCGTAGGAGACGCAAACGATGACACTTGATATATTGTCGGAAACAGCAAATTTGAAGAAAAGCTACTTCCACGGAATAAAATGCAAAGTTTCCCAACAATTCCGCTATGAACCAGATTGAGACCATGATTTGTACAGCAAGCTGGAACAATGAAGATGTTTTCCATGGAGAGGATGGCAATAAGCTACATTCTCGCAACAAATTGTATCCTAGTAAAGCTGACGTGCAAGGATTCATCCAGCGTTGCAACGCATATCCCAAAAGTAGAACCGGAAACCCGGCGGCTCCGCAAACTTGAAGGAAACAAATAAGGTATTTTTCGAATGTTCCAATAAAAAAATAATCCGCTGTTTTCAAACGCCTTTCATACGCAACCGTCATATTTAACAGTTCAACGACAAATTCACGCCGTTTTACGAAAGTAAACTTCATAGCTCCAAACGTGAAGAATGCTGTGGAATATAATAAACTTTCCAAAGTTTTACAAGATTTTCGTCACTTTTCCAAATTTGAAAAATAAAATGGAAGTGAAAATTGCTGAAAGAATGCACTTCAACCACTGCCAAATTATTTCATGATGTGGTGAAACTTTTAACACAATCTTCCGTGTCCTTCTGTAACATTTATGGGAGCGGTTGCAACAAATCTCTGGAGTTTCAAATGAAGCACGAAGCCTCGAAAAAAGGTTTCGTAAAGAACATTTCCAACCAAATTTGTTTACGATGATTGGTGTAATGAGAAAGTGGCACAACTGCTTGTACTTTCAACTTAACGAAAATCAGCCAAAGAATTTTATTTCGTTGTTTTTCAAGTAAATTCCGTGTCTCCTAACAAAACTCCTTGATTTAGTCCATAGCTAATCAGTGCCACTCAAGTTGAAAAGCTACTCAATTTGGAATGCTTCCTCGTTCACATATCTAATGGACAATCTATGGAATTTATCACTAAAAGCTCATCCGTAAATACGAAATTTTTTATGTGTTTTTATTAATCAAGAGGCTAGTATTTTTTCAGTTTGTCACTGATAAAATCACGTTTGTCTAGGTCTAATGAATTCTTGATTTTCCTACATTGGTCAGTGTGATATAAAAGGAGCGGAGAGCTTCCTGAAATTACTTTGCTCGTTAAAAGTACCTACACTTTAGACACAACAGTCAAAAAGTCCGATTGGGGAAAATACGGGAATATCACTTCCCCTAAATTGAAAAACGCAAAAAATAAATTTGTGTGTTTCACAAAGCGCTCATGAAAATGACAATTGCCTTGGGATACGCAGGCTAAGAATATAATAATTCAGAAATACGCTTTTTTTGTAATTGATTGAAACCATTGGAACCGTTTTGTTCCATTATTAAAATGTAGGAAAAGAACAAATCTTTGGAGTTTCAAATGAAGCACGAAGCCTCGAAATAAGTTTTCGTAAAGAACATAACCCAACCAAATTTGTTTACGATGATTGGTGTAATGAGAAGCGTGGCACAATTGCTTGTGCTTTTAACTTAATGAAAATCAGCCAAAACAAAAAGAACTTTAAAGATTTTATTTACTTGTTTTTCAAGTAAACTCCGTCTCTACCTAATATCACTCCCTTCATCTAGTCCAACGCGTTATCAAATTCTTTGTATTGCCACTCAAAGTTGCCAAAAGCTACTTAAATTTGGAATGCTTCCTCGTTCACATATCTAATGGACAATCTATGGACTTTTTTCGCTCAAAGCTCATCCGTGAATTCAAAAATTTTCATGTGCATTAATTAATGAAGGGGTTAGTATTTTTTCAGTCTGTCACTGATAAAATCACATTTGTCTAAGTCTAATAAATATTTGGTCGGGTGTGATATAAATGTAGCGGAGAACGTCCTGAAATTAATTTGCGCGTAAAAAAATACCTACACGTTAGCCACAACAGTCACAAAGTCCGATTCAGGAAAATACGTGAACAACACCTCCACGTTATGGAAAACCGCAAAAGTATTTATGGTTTTCAACAAAGTACGAATGAAAATAATGATAGTTTGGGATACGCAGGCTAAAAATATACTACTTCAGAAATACAATTTTTTATAATCGATTGGGACCACAGTAACCCTTTTATTCCATGATATGATCTGATTCCAACGCTATTCTTATTTTGTATATAATATCCAGCAGGCTAACGAGTTTACTTACTCACACTCTTGAATTCTACCGTTTGTGAAATGGAATGCTTTTACGGCTACATGCGATGACAAAATAATGATGAAGAAAACTATGACGCCATAAAAATTGACGTCAACGAGAGTTGAAGAACAGTAGGTAGATTACGATTATTTTTTCATATAAACTACGACAGCTTAAGAAGTTTTGACTTGGAAGAATTCTTGGTTTGGGATCTTTGATTGTTAGAGGTCTCCAAACCCGAAGAAGTGTTTTGCAAAGAGAGCATGGATCTGCGTTGATCACTTCCAGCAAGGAGATGATATGATCTAGAGTTGTTCATTCTAAGTAGTTAAAAATGGCCAAAATATGTATGTAATATTTGGTTAAAATGCCAAAATATGTAGTCAAATATGTATTAAAAATCGGCAAAAAATGTGCAAACGTGACTTCAAAAATTATCGACAAATGGGTTTCTTTTTATGTTTCACGGGACTTTCTAACTCAAACGACCCCAAAGTCAAGTTTTAGAACATACACGCAAGTTCATAGTTCAAGACTAAAATATTGATAGTTTTGTTAATGTAAAGATAAACATCATTATAAAATGGCCAAAATAACAAAATGCGGTCAAAATCAAAAAAGAATGGCAAAATATGTAACTACATATTTAATATGTAGGAAAACATCAAAATATGTAAAATATGTAATTCACATGGGCTTAAATGCTCCATTTGTGCAAACATACTCATACAAGTTGGATCGGTCCGATAACGCAATAGAAAAATATGTATTTACGTTCGATGAACAACTCTAATGATGATAATGAACTGTACTTTTATAATAACCACATCTCACGTGCGAATAAATCTAACTTTCCTAAAAGTTGAAGTGTTTGTTTTCAAAGCTTTTTTCATAGGCAAGGATCAAATTTGTCAGCTGTACTGTGGCCACCATTTTATACAACATGTATTTAAATCCTCAACTGTGGGAGAATTGTAACAGCGCTTATAGTAAGCGACAGCCGTTTCAAGGTTTTCACTACATTTTCCAAACTTCTGAAAGAAAAGAAAGAAAACAACAGTTATATAGGAGCGGAAGGGATAAAATTACCCCTACTGCCAAATTATTACGTGTTTTTGCGCTGATAACACAAAGTAAACGGCGATATTTTTTAAATGTCACTTGAAAGGTTGTGACTGGTCCCTGAAGTTTCCAAGGAAAGAAATAACCTGAGAAAATGTTTTCAAGTAGCAATATTTTGAATGTAGCAAAATCGTTCAACAGCTCTTGCTGGTGTTAAGTGACAGCTTCAAATGCTTGATTGTTGAGTTCCTGAAAGTAATATATATGAAGGAGAACCCACTTTAAACCTTTTACTTATTTATTTTGAAAACCCAACATCCATATCTGGCAATCAATCTGATACAAAACCGAGGCATGCGGTCGTTTGATTTACGGTCGAGGAGGAGGACTTTTTGTTGATTTAAAAAATCATGATTGTATTTGGTTTTTTAATTAAACAAACAAATCCACTCATAAATGGAATGTTGCTTCGTGGTCAACTAGTACTCATATGGGCCTTACTAATCTAGCAGACTATCTGAATATTTATGATCATGTATAATGTTTTATTGTGCTCCAATTCGCCGATACTTTTATGCCCAGTCAGTATCTGTTAAAATCACATTAGTAGCAACCCGTATTATTTCACTAAATCAGCGGAACTCGTAAGTCCCTCCATTTGCGTGTTCATATAATATTAACAAAATGCTCTTATTAAATTCTTTTGTTTTCAACGACTACCTGATCTAAATCAGCCACAATATTTATAAAGTCTCTTCACAGGATTTCTTAAACCTAAAAAAGAAACAATACAATTGACATGAAAATGGCCGTACTTGATTTGAAGTACTGCAACATATTTTAAGTTGCGGAGAAATTTACAGCTCAATTTTTCATGTCTTTTAACAACATTTGCCAGAGATTTTACAAAGAAACGAAGAGGTTTTTTAAGAACTGTGAAGCCTTTTGAATATATGTTCGTGAATGATCACAAAGGTTTTCCGTAATGAAATGACGAGATGCAA
This sequence comes from Orchesella cincta, assembly GCA_001718145.1. Taxonomy (NCBI): domain Eukaryota; kingdom Metazoa; phylum Arthropoda; class Collembola; order Entomobryomorpha; family Orchesellidae; genus Orchesella; species Orchesella cincta. The sequence goes on from LJIJ01002295.1 coordinate 15,383, forward strand.
TCATTTTTGTCTTCACTTCTGAAAATGAAGCTACGAGTTGGTATTTTCTTATTCATTTTTAATTTGTTTTTCGCAACGAAAAATGTCTATCCTAATATCTCTCCGACAATCCAGTCCGAAACACCACAACCGTCTTTGTATTATAGTTGATCCGAGGCGTTTTTTTATTGAAATAAACAATCTAGCACGAAGACTTCTTCTATCTAAGGTCCAACTTCAGACATTTTTATGTAGTGGTTTTGGAAAAAACCCATCCTATAATCTACCAGTCCATCTATGTATATACGTTCCAACAACAATATTAAATATGCTTTTGTATGGCTCCTATTCCATTAAACAATCTAGCGCTAGGGCGTATTTGCTAAAAGCCTGAACAACAAACCCTACTCAGGATTGGAATGTTTTCTTATTTTTCTCTGGCAAGCATATCATTCCCATCAAATACCCAATTAATGAACTATAGTGGATGGAAAGTGTAAAAAATTTACTGTGCTTTTAACCAAGGGCTTAGAGTTTTTATCTGAACCGAGTCTGCCACCAATACAATCTTATTGGAACTAATCAAGATTTCATTTTGGAATATGGATTTAGGGGTGAAATAAAATATAACGGGAAAACGTACTGAAATAACTTTCAAAATTTGTACCACACCCACACCAGTTTGACACCATAGGAAATGTGCGAATAACATTTTTCAAAAGAAAATGTAAGTTAATTTCACTCGAAGACCCTATTACCAAACTTTTAATCGTTGGTGTTAATTTTTTAAATTTTTTTTAATAACTTCAATTTTGTTCTATTAATTGCTTTGTAGACAATGGTAATGTTTCTGCATTAGAAATCATAAAGAATTTTTTAAGACTAATATATAATACGTGCTACATTTTTGAAATACGATAGCATAATAAAAATTGAAATTGACCAAAGCATAAGGAGAGTTAAAACATGGATATTACACAATTCACAATAATGTATACGCTTGATTGGTTGTAAACGACATTAATTATGTAAAGTTTTGCAAACTACGAGGTCAAACCTAATCTAATGATATCTATACAGCATTACTTTTCATTACTGGAATAAGGGATTGCAGGTTCAATTTTGACAATTTCTCAGTTGAACAAAATAAAAAAAAAAAATACTGTCATACCAATTCAACCGCTTTTCGAATTTCATGTTTCGAAAACGAAAGTATTATTTGGGTTTATTAGAAAGACAATAAAAATTTAAGACAGAAGCAACCAAATTAAGTTGGGGCTTACGTGAGACTCTTGTGCTGGGGCTGACCTGAAAAGCTGATTTCGACGAACACGATTTACTCAGTCAATTTTTGACCAAATAACCTGCAATTTTTTTGTGTAGACTCACTAACCGATTCCCCAGAGGGAGATTTTTGACGCTTGTGAAAACGATTTTTGGGCCGAAAATACGCGCCCTTCCTACAAAAAAGCGTTATTGGGGCTTCATGCTACTTCCTTTAAAGGCTGCAAGCAAAGTCAATTTAGTTTAAACTATGATCGTTCATAAAATTGAGCACCCCCGATTCGATTTTTTGACAAAACGGTTCAAAAATCCCCCTGCGACGGAATCGGTTAGTGAGTCTACACAAAAAATTTCAGGTTATTTGCGTCGCTGTCAAAAATTGTCTGAGTAAATCGTGTTCCGTCGAAATTACTTTCTAGGTTCGCCCCAGCAGAACAGTCTCAACCATTACCCAAAATTTTATGCTCAGTGCTTTCTACTTAATTTTTTATTGTCTTTCTATTTAGGTCCAAGCAATCTTTCAGTTCAAACATGAAATCGAAACAGTCGAAATGGTGAAATCACTCAACAGGGTCCATAATTTTTTTTAAAATGATATTAAGACTCCAATTAAGATGCTATGTTATTAATTTATTTAGGGGATCATACAACTGCTTTTACAACTGCAAATTTAATGAACTATTACGAAACACTAAATATTTCACATTGCCTCAGTTTGCCCTTGCAATTTGCTATCTATTAGGAGTAAATCCACAGCTCGAGCAATATTAAAGCTAAAAAATACTAGAGGAGTTGTTTTATCAATGAAATTAGAATCCCCAAAATTCACCCCTGACTTCCGGACATGATTTAATTAGTCGTCTTCCCATTCGACTGCCAATGATGGCTTCATTTCCACGCAAGTATTTATTAACGGTGACCGATGTTGCAAAGACGTTCCCACAAAATCCGGAAACCCACATGAGGAATGCGATGGATTCAAATGCACACACGAGATTAATGCCCAAAGATCAGTAGTGAAGCATGGATTCCACCCACGGTGACGAAAATTGATGTCACCTGACAGACTGAAAAGGTGCAGAGCGCTGTGATCAAAGCGTTAGAATGGATTTCATTGAAAGGTTGTACCAGTAGTCGGAGTTGGTTGTAGGGTGTAAATAGCTTTCTTAATTCACCCCATTGGCTGTGATGTATTTCAGCCTTCTGCTTTCCATGTGCGAATGCTAATTTTCCAAAATTAAGAAGTACAGCCCGGATGCAAAGAAGGTTGAAGGTAAATTGTGTCCAAAAACATGTTGGAGAAGTTGATTAAATACCACATGCCCGAGTTTCCAATCCCAAATACCAGCGTCAAAAATCCGTAAATTGTGGAATCAGAATTTTTCTGAAGAAGTATGTAATTGGCTGAAATAAATTCAGAGCCACTTCCGGTTTTAGAATTGTCATCAAGCCAAATACCATGGGGAGCCATCGCTGTGTGTAAGAAATAAATTTACTGAGCATCGCTACAAAGACTTTTTCCCATTTTGAAAATCCAAACGCGGTGGGTGAATTGTGGTAGTTTTCCTGCTTGTATTTCCAGATAATTTTCCAACTTTGCTAGTTCTTTAATTGTGGACATGATGAGAGCGTTTTTGTTAGAAATGAGCCAAGTGGTGTGTGCATACACAGAAATATTTCAGCCACAAAAATATTTGTGCACCAGCGTTTAGATCGTTGATGGAATATCCCATTATCATATTTGTTAAAGCCAGGAAAATTGAAAGAAAAAATTGAAATGTCAAAATTCCGCGATATTAGAACTGATTTCGAAACTTCAAGACTTTCTGTTTCTTCCTCCCATTGCAGCGGAAGTATTGGAATAGAAAACCGTGGACAGGCTTGTTGTGCAAGTGTTTCAAAAATTGGTTTAGTAATGGCCATTTTAATTAAATAGTTTTTACTGACAAAAAACAGTGAAGGAAAGAAAATGTGAGGTTCTTTCTAAAATATATTCAAATGATTTGCTAAATTTTGCCTTGGATGGTGGTATCTTAATTTCAGAACTTTTAACGTTAGATTGAATAATACTTTCTTACATTGGTCTACAACGATTTTCTAAATTCTGCAACGGAATACTATTTGACCGATTAAACCAACAAACACAATTCTACTTATTAATTGATTAACTTGTCATGTGATATTGACGTTAATTGTTGAACTATGTTTAATCTGTAATCAATCAAATACAAATTATGATTTTTTGATAGCATCTAAATTAGATTGCTAAGGCATATGTTAGGTTGCAATATTTACTGTCCAAAATAGATTTTCAAGTTCCTGATATTTGACAGGTTTGAAGTTGAGGCAGTGCAAACATTACGAATCAGACATTTAAATTAGAATTGTAAATAATGCGGATCATTGTGGTAAAATGTCAGTTACTGTTGTGCTAATAAACTTTTCGAATTTTCGAGTTAAATGAGACAGATTGGAAATTATTTATTAATCATAAAGCAACGTAAAGTAGCATATAATCTTACACACAAGCAAATTTAAGGAAATTGTTTCAGCAATCAATGATTAAAAACAACAATAAATTTTAAGGTATTATTATGGTTTGTTCAAAACAACGGAAAGATTTTTCTCATCGTTCGTTTTTGCTCATATCCCGTCATTCCATCCCCACACATGCGGCAATCCTTGATCATGTTCTTTGATATCATCATTCATGGCTGAAACTGATTGCTTTTGTGCGTATGAGCCGTCACCAGTTCTGTTTGCTCTTTTGCGAATCATTTTGTTCGGCACTGTTTTCAGTTCATAAGCCCAACCAATCCATGCAAAAAAGTCTATAAGTCCCGTAGTCCAATTGAAACTATAAGTAGGAAGCTCGGCTGTTTTGTAATCCCAAGGAAATGTGTGATGATAATTGTGCCATCCTTCCCCAAAGGTAATAAACGAGCCGAGCTTGGTCTCAACTGGATTGATATTCCTAATAAAAAATCAGATTTTAATAAGACTCCGAAATTTAATTTTGTGATCATGATCTAACTACATACCTATCATACGGCTTGTGACCCCATTTATGAGCGATACTATTGATACACCAAGTTGAGTTCAAGATCCACATGTATCGCATTAAAACCACATTCCAGCTTACTAACAAATTCTCTCCCCACAACCACACTGGGATGTACCACGGTCCAACAAAGCAAATGAGGATGGTCATCCAGCTGAAATGTTTCTTTTGGAACATAACTACCGGATCCATGTTTAAATCATCCAAATATATGGATTTTCCTTTGATCTTGACATCCTCATGCTTTTTAACGAGGAGCCAACCAACATGAGAAAAAAAATAAGCCCCGTTTGAATTATGTGGATCTGCATTTGTATCCGAGAATTTGTGGTGGACTCGGTGATCTCTGGCCCATTCGTAGATACTGTTTGACATGCCAATGTTTGCAACACCATGAGAATAATTTGAAGCGGAAGAGTAGCCTTGTAGCTCTTGTGAGACCAGAGTCGGTGAACTCCGGCAGTTATCCCAAATATCGAAAGGTATCCTAAAATTAGCTCTGTTTTCTCAGAAAAAAATCGTTTCAGAATTATATTTTAGATTTATAAAACAAAAATCACAAATTGCTGTTGTTGTATCTTACGGAATAAAAATGTCCTGAAAAATACTTGACCAATGAGACAAAGATAAATTCCGTGTAGTCCAGATAAATGGATGTACAGCATTTTTACAACGTTTTTCCACATAATCAACATTTTCTGGGGAATTTCTTTGGAATTATCTGGGACGGTTCCGACTTGATCCATTTTACTCAAATATTTCTTTGTGGAATCAAAGATTATGATGCTGCTGCAGACTCAAGCGCTTGGAACTAACTAAATAAACTACTTTCAGAATCCCAGGTTTGAATGGATTTCTCTGGAATTTCCCATTATGTTTCTCGCTTTCTGTTGATTCAACATCAAAGCTATTAATAAGAATGCTCAGGTTTGGGATACGGGAATCGTCGTCCCACAATGATATAAATAGAAGCAAGTAATTATAAAAGTTGATGTGTCTTGGAAAGAAGGTCAGGTCTGTCTTCAGAAGATTGCCATTATTGATATTGACGAGTGTGGCGTAAGGCGAATCTAGATTTTTCCACAATAAGCATACAATAACAATAACCCACCTTTTTAAAAGTGGTTGTGATTTAGTGCTTGGTAAGTAAATATCAAAAATCAGATTAGTGTTGGTGGAAAGTGTTGTGAATGTGAGTGTAATCTGTTTGTGTAGAGTCAGCACAGAGGTAAAACTTTGGTTTGAGATTTGTGGATGTATATGTTTGCGGAATTGTAATCATCTTGTTTTTTTCTGGCATGAGAACTAATGATTTTTGTTTGTGTTGGTGGCTGTGGCTCACATCCCCATTAACCGTTTATTACGTCAGCCTTTTTACGTCTGATTTTGATTTGTTGAAATATTACATTTATGTATGTCTTGGTTAAATAATATGTCACTTTTATTTTGTCATATAAAGAATTTAAATTTAACTGAAATTCTATAGTATGATGATTTCCGCCTTTTCTTCAGGCATCAGAGTTGTGTTAGTTCAGATAATATGGATCTTGTCCTGAAAATTACCACTGCAGCTATGAACAAAGTTTCAAAATTTACTACGGAATTTCTGCAAGCAATCTGATTCATTATTTACATGAATGTCTTACAGGTGAACACTGATGAATTATGTATCATTTTTAGAGCTACTGTAGATCCGTTTTTTTTATTAAAATTTTGATTACAATCAGCAACAAACATGTTTTGTAATTAATACCTGTTTTTATATGTAAAAATTCAAATAAGCTTTTATCATCGATTTCTTGGTTTTATAAGCTAATATTGCAGTACACTATTTACGGATGCTTTGTATATTGTCCAATAATTTATTGACATCGTTTCACAACTTCCGCTACCGCCGGCGTATCGCAATTCCAGACCACTATCTTTTCCAGCTTCTCCAAGTTCTTTTCAGCTTTCCCAGAAACCTCCTCAAAATATGTGGGATTGTATTTATACCAGGATACATGCAACTCCCTCAACTGTCGACACTTAGCTTGAACAAACTGCCAAAACCATTCCCTTTCTAGAAATGCAATGCCCACAAAGATAATCTTGAGCTGTGACATCTCTTGAATCACCCCAGTTTTCAAAACCTCATCCAGCTCCTCCGGTTCAGGTTCATTTGTACGTATTCTGGAGCTATATGTCCAGCTTTCCCAAGAACCAGTGAGAACCAGCTTCTGCAAGGTTCCTCCAAAATTTCCCAGAGCCAATAAAAAATCCACAAGGTTCTCTCCCTTGCATCCATTCAGGTTCAGTTCCTCCAAAGCCCAGTTCACTTGCGTTAAAGTGTTCAGCATATTCGGTCTGACGTTTTGTATCCGAAGTTTTCGCAGCACAGGAAACAACTGGTTCAGTTTATCTGGGCTGAGATCACATTCCTCCTCATCAAAAAGACTTGCCTTACATGAAACATACTTCAGCTGAGAAGCATAATAAAGTAGACATTTTCTCGCAAACGAATTCACGTCAACATCCTCCACGTCCAGGTAGGACAGCTTGTCCAAGCGGGGTAACTGTGATGATGCTTGTAACAACTCCAACTCATCGGACATCTGAAGACCATCACGAATCCTGAGCATTTTCAAATTTGGTAGGAGATTCAGTAACGTGGCTAGCTTCACCGTCGTTGTCCCACCACGCTCCGTTTTGTCTAGAACGTATAGCACAGACTCCGCTCTCCAAATATCACGACCAACATGGGAGAGGAGATGCTGAAGGTGAGCAAACTCTTTCAGTTCCTGTGGGTTATTTGCTGCGAATCCATGAAAAGAAATGTTTCTTGTCAGGAAAGGATTTCGTTGGGCTTTTCCAATTCCAAGGATGTCGATGAAGTTGCCGGTGTTGTTGGACCACCGACCAAATTGGTAGCGGGAGCTTATCGACATCACCTCCGTGCTGAAATGGAGGTCGTGGCTGAGCTCCTCTTGATACTGGAACTTGAAGGTTTGGTCGGGGGATGTGTGATACCCTTGGAGAATATCGTCCACTCGGTTCTGGGCCGATTTTCGGATTTTGCGAATTTCCAGCATAGTTTCTTTGGGAAGGTACTTCATCACCTGAGGAAGAACCTACAGGAGGAAAAATGGTTTTAAAGGGGACAATTTATAAGATTGCTCTGTGAATTAGTAATGTTGATCAAGTCATTCCCTGACCAGTGGGAACAAAGAGGTTGTCTTTTGGTCCACTAACTTCCGATTCAATTCCTCACTGGCGGTGATTACTGAAAAATAGGCAGATGGGGGTAGTTGTCGAAAGATTCCCTCCCGGAGTGTCTGTAAAGTAGTGGTATTAGAGAAAACTTAATGTTAAAGAGTCTGATTCTTAAAGGACTCTCTAAATTCTTAAAAACTGTAACTTGCTTCGGGTATGATGAAAACTGGATTTGAAATCTTTAGTTGACAAATGGTTGAATCCACACATGGTGATGTCATATCCTCTATAATTTGTCGTCAGGTCGCGTAGCTTTATTTCAAAAGGGCTGAGGAAATACTAAAGAATATTTCGCAATATTGGTTTCTTGTTTGAACTAAAATAGAATTATGTTTCTAAAAACGCTTTGGAATCATTCAGATTGCAGTTACAAAGAAATGCATGCAAAACCTTTTCGAAACCAACCTCCACGGCAACCCACAAGGTGATGGAAATGACATTGTAATGTCCATGTTTTCCTTATGACTTCTAATCATGGGTGCAGAATATATCTGCCAGCCCTTGTGTTCGCCGGAAGTTAACTAATTGCAAACAAGTATTTTTTTTTTGGATTTTTACAGTAAAAAGTGGTCATTGAGTAGCACCCAAAGACCGCGCGAATTAAACTCAGATCACAGCTACGTTGCTTCTATTAGATATATAGATTTTAGGGAAAAATACAGGATCTTCCTTGTTCTCGGTTGACTCGAGGAAGGAAAGTGAAACCAGAATTTATTTTCGTCATTCGCTGAGATAAGTAGGTACTTGTTAGTGAAAGTTTTCATTGGAAAATTAATTTGGAAGGTTAGCAGGTGAAGATAAGATTATTAAATACAGAAGGTTCAATCGCGACAGTTGTTTGATGGGTACAATTGATCTTTAAAAAAAAATTGGACTGTAATGTGATTTATTTTGATATTTTTCTTGTGTATTTTTTTAAGGGTTACAACTGACTGCTGGCCAGAATGTCTTTGTCAAAACATCAGTTACTTCTCCCCCATCTCCGCGGACGTGGGCATGGGAGACAATTGAATCGACCCGCAGCCCCCGCAACTATTCCCGATCTTCCACCTGAGGTTTGAAACGCGAGGTTTAGCTAATAGTGCCAATTTTTGTTTTTGTCCAATCGTAATTATTCATATATTTCTTTTAGGTTCTGACTCTTCTTTTGGAGTACTTGCTGGAGAGAAACAAGAAGAACATTCTGAATGGCCGCCTTTTTCAATTCCCAGTGAAAGGATTATCGATTCTCTCTTGCGAAACAGGATAGTCTCCGGTTCCCTCCAAACCCTTTCCCGGAGCTGAGAGTCAAAACTAAACAGCCTAAAACAACTCTATGCTACCAGTTGGTCAACAAGGAATATATTGCTGGAGCGCAAATGCACGAATCCATTCCCTTTCAACTCTCTGGCTGTTTGGGGGGAGGATGACCAAAGGAAAGAAGATGATTTTAGCAAGTTCTTCAAAGTTTCAGTAGCTTTGCCAAACTTCGGAAGGAATCTGAGCACTTTTGCCCTCCATTACCACTCCTCCGATTCAACCAACTGGCTACAATGTTCGGCTGGGATGCCTGCCTCAGGTGCCTCAGTTATTCTACGTTCCGCCAGCTGACCTGCATGGGCAATGACCTTGTTATTCCGACTCCACCAGCGCTTCCAAGCCTTTCCGTTCTGAATCTCGAGTCCACTAGGAGGTATTGGTACCTCAACAACGACTTAGGGATTCTTTACATTCGGCTAGTAGCTTCCTACGCTGACCAACTAGTTCACTTGAGCATTGACAAGGAAGAAAGTTTTCCACCCCTTCGAAAACAACACCGCTATTTTGTTGAGGACTACGATGGGCTGAAAACCTTCGTTGCTGCCACATCCGAATCTGCCTTTGCGAAGCTGAAAGAGCTCAGTGTCTCTTCTGAAGTCAGCGACGAGTTTCTCCGGTTGAGTGAATTGCCATCGCTTCAACGCTTCTCCGTTTTTGCCGACGGGCTTGGCCTCTATGATTTTACAAAATTCATAGGATGCAACAACACCCTTCAGAAACTCCGCGTGGACGTTTGCTGGGATGGCTGGTACGAAAGAGATGAAGGAAGAATGAAATTGAGTAACCCCAAAGCAACATCCTCTAATCTCAAAACCCTTACGATCATGTTTCCAAACACTGATAACGACAAAACCATCATGTACCGTAGTTTCGTCGACAAGTTTCCGGGATTGGAAGAGCTCCACTTAATTCGTTTTGACTTTCAACCGAGGACCAGGAACGCCTACGTCAATGAGGTTGATCTAGACGATGATATCTGCGATGAGGAGGAACATGCTGAGCTGAAGCAACAGCTGGCTTCACTTGAAGAACGCGAGACTGTGCTTTGAAGGAGAGCTGAATATTTGTCTCCGGGCAGGAAAGCTAGGAGGCACGAAGGAGCAATAACGCGGTTATCGTCGATGGTCGCAAGTAAACAGCCGAGAGACGACTTATTGTGCAAGAAATGAGGAAAATGCTGATTCTGAACATTGACGCTGATCGACAAGAAAGAGCTTCACTTTTGAAACTACTGGATGTTCTCAACAGAAAACGAGGGATCGCTCGGGAATTTCGAGATCAAGGAATCTGGAGAACTTGTTCAAAACTCAAGATCGTTTCAGTCAGCTCGGGAAGCCAACGCAGTGGGGATATCTGTGTGATTCGCAGATCAGACAAGAATCAACGTTAGATTTGGGAAGCGAGTCGAGATTTGATGATTGGAGAACGTTGATTGTTGTTGATTAAAAGTTTATTAAGAGTTAATTAATGTTTTAAATGAGATAATTGTAACTATGTAACATGCTAGTTATTTATTTGAAATAAAAACATATTTTATAAAATTAGAATACTGGCACGTGTGCACAATGAATGATTGATTTTCAATAGTAAATAGTTTTTCTGTAAGACAATATTTTATAACATAAATCACATTATCTAAGGGATGCATTTAAACATGCAGATGTATATAAGAAATCCGCGCAGATTTCGTCTAAGAACATGCGTTATGTAGAATCCTACGCAACTGTGTCAGAAATTGCGTCCTAAACATTAGACCTCATCGCTATTTGTATGATTTGTTTTAACTATCCCAAATTTCAAAACAAATAGTTAAACATACTCTTAAAATGTCATATGAATCATTCTGAGAAAGATCTTATATTTCATATACCATTTAAATTATCGTTGGCGATACCGGCTCATGCACCATATTCATTAGGTTATTCCCCGAATGATTAAAATATAAGACATTGATCTAAATTATAAGTTCATTGCACCTATGAGCATGTTAGCTTTTGGGCTTATCTACGCACTGGTACTTGCAATATTGCAAAAATATTTAAAATCATACCGTGATATTTTTATATCTACGTAAATGCAAAAAAATAAATGAAATTAAGTTTGGCTTTGGAAAAGATGTGTTGTTCCTAAATTTTAGCCGGCAATTTTATCATACGAGCTTCTATAAAAGATTTATGTTTCTGACATTTTATCCGCCATTCTCTTTTGCATTAGCAGGTTTCTTACAAAAATAGCGAGGATTTATTTATGTACATCTGCCCATAGTTATATTTGTCCCATTATCTAATAAGTTACTAACAATTAAAATGAGAGTAAAAGTTAAGTCGGCTGCACGTTAAGAGCTCAACATAAACAATTTTGAATGTGTTGGTAGTCCAGGCGTGGCGCTGCCTGCTCTTCGAAAGAGACAAACGTTCCCTATCAGGTGCCAAATTCCTTTAGCCGCTTCCTTAGGATTGTCAGCGAATCGGTGAACCCTTATCCAACAAAACAACATCCATACAACTGATCAACCTCGGGTTGACCTGGTTTCTGTTAACCTTATCGAGTGGAAGCACTGAATATTCAGTGTTGCAAGAATTCGATATGAAATGGTATCCCTGAATATTCAGTGCCGTGCAGTATTATAATGTTGGGGAGGTGGCTAACACTTAATATTAAGGATGAGAAATGTTGGTGTAGGATATCCCTAATATCTCAGTGCCTTCTCCTATTACGGATAGTTTGACGCCCGCGTAACACCTGAATATTAATCTGCTCTGATAAATGCCATCAAAGTGGTTCCGTGACAATCAGGCTTTGTCAGAAAAAATTGGTGGTTATCCCTGAAATTTCAGTCGCGACATTTTTGGAATTTTAATGATAAGCAATTTTAATTGGTCAATTCTTCAATTTAGACAATGACTGACAGCGTGAATAAGAATGAGAGGATCGCTTCATGAAGGCATTCCAAGTTCTGTTTGGCTCTAAGTTGCAAATCTTCATTTATGTAAAGACATTTAAAGACTTCATTCACGGGAAGAGCTTCAAAAGCTCAAATTTTGTGAAACTAAATGAAGACAATGAAAAACTTTCAAAACTAAAGTGAAAAGCGAATGAGATTGTAAACTTGAATGAATGATTTTGGTAAAATTCTGATTGTCCGTGAATTCTTCACAATAGCTTCTTAGCTTGAATTGCATTACTCGGTTTGCGAAACATTTATCAAGCCAAACTTGGATCGATTCTGCAAATAACGTTCATTTTATAATTGTCCATAGAATACAATTTCAAAAGTTTTACTTTTAATTTTTTTTGTTTAAAAGGAGTCCGGTCAAATGAATGCTGTCTTTTAATCTGCAACGCGGAAAGAAGACTGAATGAAGAGATCAATATTTAAATATATATACCTTATGTAACAAGAACCATGTGTTGTCTATAGTGTGAAGGCCATGAAATCTGTACCAATACACAGAATAAAATTTAGTTGCAAAGGACACAAAAAGTGTAGGAGTGGAGTGATACTCACGTAATTTCCATTAAGCGCAAATAGTCGGTATATATTGGGAGATTTTCGATTTACAATGTACTTGTCACCATGTTTATCCCGATGAATGATTAGGGGAAACTCAGTAATGCTTTGGATGAGAAGTGTAACTTCTATTACAGCTTTGGAAAGATCCATTTTTGATTTAGAGAAAATGTGGAAAAAGAATAAACTGCTGTGGTTGCTAAACTCTCAGGGACTAAAGAAGCTGGAAGGTTGGTACATGTGTTTTCTAGACGAGGTTTGTTTTGAAGTCCTCGATTCAATTACAGGTTTCGTGTGGGGAATTGCGATGTACGTAATTTGACAACTTAAAGTGAAAGTGTATAACATTAACTTTCATTAGCAGTTGCAAATAATGGGATACATACAAAATGGTATTGAGCATTCAGATACAACATTGCTAATTCCCTGATTTATATAAATTTCACTCATCACAATGACCATTATAGGAATATAATTTAAGCGCCCAGTTATTTCTTATTTACATTGTATTTTATTCCGAATTGTAGTATTAAGGCCCTACACTGGGGTTTGGTCTAGAGTCCATTTGAACCGCCCCCAAGCTCGCGTATGCTTGGGGTTTTAGACTCCGAAAAAAAATCCCCCCCCCAAAACCGGGTTGTTAGAAACCCGAAACTTTCAACTCCCGATACAGTCACTAATTCGTACCCTTCATGGACGACAAACTTATAATAACTAATTAAATCATGCCTATAACTATTTCCCAATAATATAATAAAATAGATCCATAAATATTGAGTTCGATTTTAAATTATTGACAAATTGGAACCATTATATGAACACTAAGAACAGTTTGACCGTAAGAAAATATTTCGCGGGGTCCGTTTCACGCTCCGAGAATAATCCAGATTTACGCCCTCTAATGAAGAAAAATGACACACGCTGAAAAAATTTATGGACCCAGTTGGTGCGTAAATGGCAATAAATGCTGCATTACTGGGAAATTATTGACAAAATAGG
>LJIJ01002296.1:0-28745 GCA_001718145.1 Orchesella cincta
AAGGACAGGTAAAAATTCTTTTTTTTTCGTTTTGATAAGCTTTTTCTGCTCTCCTTTCTTTGTTTTGTTGTAAATCTGACATGTACATCAGCTTCGGAACGAATCGTGATCACAAAAAATGCACGACACCGCAAAAGAAACAATGGAGGGACGGGATGTGTCAGGCTGAACTGAATATAAGACAAGTTGAATTGCTTGTGAGGATTTGTATCTTATTGTTTGATGATGAGGATGATGATGATGGAAGCTTGTTGAGAAGCAGAAAATCTCATAAGTTTTTCTTTGCTACACACAACTCCACAAACAAACGACTCGAGGAGAAATTTTTTTTCGTTCACTCTTCCGAGGGTTTTTCTGTCGACATTCGTATTATTGAAGGATCTTCATATTTTCTCATTCTTGGAGTATGTCCTTCCAGTTTTATTACTTGATATATATTTGTAACATGTATATTTGCTCACCTAGTTAGTATACACGAGCATTTCCAACACCAATCAACACATCACGAAGCGATCATTTATCGAACAAACTTTGTAAACGTTTGTGAATGACACTCAAATACCAAATGAATGATTATTATGTTCGTGTTCTGTGATGCATGTATACAGCACACAGAATCTGCGGTCCCGTGTGTTTACACTTCCTCATGGAAAACAAGCAAACGTGTTTTTGGGGGAATCCAACAACAAAGTTTCTTCGCTTCCCCAGCCCATTAGCACACTAACAACTTTCTCCGATTGCGAAAGGCTCCTCAGTTCTTGCAAGGTTGCACCATTTCATGTGAGTGCGACCAAAGCCGGTTGTTGATGATGATAGTTTGTCGCTGTAATTTTAATTTATGACTAAAATGTTTGATGTCTTCTCTACTTTACTCAACGTTGTTAGCAGGGAAGAACTGCGCTGGAATGGAACAAACATAAAAACTTTGTTACAACTCTTGTTATTCTAGACAAGTTATATATTTTCAGGCACAAAACAAAAATAACAATCTTCATCAGCGCCCTGTTTACTTTCACTTATTTTTCTACTTTGTTTTCAAAACAGAGAGTCAGCTTCTTCCATTGGACGACTGAATTTTATTTAAGTAGTTTGTGAACGAAAATCATATAAAAATTTAATCCTTGCCAATATACAGTAATGTACTATTTTATCATTTAAAAAAGTTTGGTATGCATAAGGTCTCAACTCACATACACCTTTTCTAACCTGCTGCCATAAAAATTTATTATTACATATATGATACAACCTTCTTAGGATCAGTGGTGGAAGGGGCTACACAATAAATTAGAGAACTTTTTCTTTAAAAATGGTTGGAGATCTTAACATGCGAGTAGCAAAACCACCGACGTTTCCAACTCCCTACTTTCCCTACATTTCCGTTTTGAGCTAGATGCTTAGTATTACTATAATTCATTCCACAAAATTTTCCCTTACTTCTTTTAATACCACTGCTTCTCCACTACTCACATCATCATAGAACGTCCGGACGACACACCGAACCACACACTGCTCCCCGCTTTACCTTCTTGCCTTAGTTTTGCGGAACGGCCGACAACCCTCCTTTTCGGTTTGCAGAATTGATAGTATTTTCTGCTCCTTACTCCACAGCGTCGTCCTTCAGTTCAGCACAGACTTGAGAAGAATGAAGCACTATTGGAAAATACAATGAAAGGATTACAGAGAGGTTGTTCCTGTAAATGTAATGTATGTAAATCGATATTATTTTGCTACTTATGCTTTTTGGCTTTATTTAATCTTTTTAAAAAGTCAGATTGGGTACATTAAGTACTTTCCGAACAGTTTCCTTTTTTCTCGACCCAGTGTTATATACTCCACGTGTAGATATCTTTTGATATGTTTCTCGATATTTTTCCATTATCCCATATATATTCTCATATACTGTAGCTGGTGTTCACGTCAAAGAAAACGTATTATTTTCACTTGATCATTGAAGCAGCAGTACATTCTTGTATTTTAATTCAAATATATGTATCTTTTGCAGTTTTATGTGTTCTGCATACTTATGTCTGCATCTATAACATAAACTTTGTCTTGCTTTTCTAAGATTGGTGAAACCGTATTGAAGTAGTCTTTCCTTGTTCACTAAACACGTTTGATCTTATTTTGTGCTATCCTATCCTGACTTTGGTAGATGGAACCAAGCCCTCTTTTATATCACAAATGTTATTTTCGCATTCGACTCTTCTCACTGTCTGGTGAAACTCCCAACATGGTTTTTGCCTTTGTGTATTTTGTATTATTATAATACTTTCGCCAGATTATATTTTCATTGTTCCCTTTCTTTGTCGAAAAAAAATCCTTCAATTCAAATGGAATGACGGAGTGGTTTGAAAAAACTTGCTGACTAAAACGATTATTGTATATATGTGCAATATCTTTAGCTTTTTTAAACTACAAACCACATTAACTCTCCAAGTCCATGCACCATCAGTTGAGACGAACATGCGACAAGAAGGAGAGGAGACAAAAGGATAAAAACAATTTTTTCTTTTCCGGTTCTGCTAGGGCGTAGTTTATGATGATGCGGAAATGGGGGGGATTCAAGTGTGGGTTCACATATATGCGCTATACAGCATGTAAAAGGTGTGATATATAAAAGATAGTAGCAGCCTTTAAAACAGAAAACAAAGGGGTTTCTGTGAGTTGTATGTTAGATGATGGTGATGACGATAGTTACACCATTTGAATTGCTAAGATGATAGCTGTTTCACAACGAAAATTTAGCGGAATGAAGTACATACCGTGCTTTATAGTACTTGAATATACAAGTATATATATATATGCCTACTTCCACTTACTCTACTTTTCAACATGTATAGCTATCCCTTTTCTCCTGTAGATTTCAACTGCATTGTGGTTTACTTGAGTGAGCCACTTGAATTTTTAAATTCTCTGTGTGAAATCGGCAACGGCAATAACACTATAATATGCTGATGTGTCGTCGTATCGTTTTTTCCCTCTTCTTCCTTGCTTCGTAAACCAAAAAAACTGTGTGAAGAACGCAACAAGGCTATTGCTATTTTCACCAGGCAAAACTGGGCTTTAAAATGAGTTTTTCTTAGATATTCTCTACATTTCTGTTCTGCCGTGGTGTATATGTTGTGGTGTTGCTGTTCTTTTACTTCTGCCTGCAATGTTTGTTGTATTATCATTAATGTGGAGTAGAATTTTTTACAGTGTGTACTAAACGAAACAACCAGTTAGACAAAACAAAGCACTATATCCACGCTACCCGCACCAAACCATTATCATGGACGGTATACGGACGTAACTGTGTCAGTAAGGGCATCATGCATATAACTTTCCATTTACAGTTTAACATGCTCAATTCTTAAGAAATTGGGTGAGACGCGTAATAATGTTCTGGAATGGATTTGTCCTGCTGCAAGATGATAAAAGAGAAGTTTTGGACAAAGAAACATGTATGCCGAGGGTCTACAATACGGGTATATAAATATAGTCAACACTTTCTCTGCACTACAGCAAAAAGTACAAGATGAGCATATAGCGCTATATACTGGCAAATTGAAACAATTTCATATACGCTAAAATAGCATACCCGTTAGGAACATTGGTATTCGCAAAGGGAAAAAACATTACATCAAGGGTCCTTTTACATATGTAGATACATAAAACCCATTAAAAAGTCTTGGTTTTCTCCATCAATAGTTTAACTGTAAATGATTCTTTGACCACTTAAAATATACACCAAAAATATTGTGTGGCAATGCTAGTACTCACATCATGCATTTTGCTAAAATCGTGCGAATGCCTTTTTGCTACATTTCGTTACGTTTCAATTGTAAATTCTCCTCTAAAAATGGAGCCGCTGCGCTGCTGCATAAGTTAAGAATGAAACACTCACGAAGGATACAGAGAGCCTAGAGCCCAAAAAAAATTTGCAATCTTGTACGAGTTTAAGCTTTTATGGGAAGATGCATGTATATATATATATGTATATATCGCGATTGCGAGTGCATCGGCAAGAATAAACTTATGTGTGCTCTTCTCTCAAGTTAGATTTGGAAGGATAGTTTCTCATGTGCTGCTGCAGATTACAGCGCAGTGAGAGTTGGGAGTTAATGTGCCTAAAAGTTGATACTGCAGCTACATGCCGTGCCGATGTCGACCTAACTGTGTGTTTTGTGTACAGGGTATCCGGCCCGTAAAGTGGGAAGCCCGGAAGATTTCTCTTTTTCGTAGCATCCTTCCATTTTATTTGCTTTGCTTAGTCAAGAAAGCTAATCGACACATGTAGCGCCCCAGTTTATTTTCTCTGTTGTCTATTGACATGATACGGCAAGTGGATGGGCTTGGTTGGATGCAGCCAAAGCCAAAAAGACTCCACTCGACTCTCTGCTATACTATCCTTCCACTTGGTAGAGGAGCATAAAAAGCATCATTGGAATGCATTTCGTTTTCTTTGTACAAAAAAAATTGTAGATGGAAAGAGACGCTCAACCGGCAAGGAATGGTACAAACAAAAATACATACACTTGTAGCAGATCAGTCAGTAACTCAAACGAAAGGCGAGAATTTCTCAATTCAGAAGCTAAAAGAAGCGAGAAAAATCCAGTTTTAACACTTGGTCAGACACAGACACCCAAGTTAAGTTGTACATTGTAACTCACAAGAAATCTACATAGGAAGAAGATCATGTGGAAATGCTGAAGATGTGTATTCAAGCTCACTCTTGATATATCTAAGATACCAGACGAGTGCGGGCGGACATACTTTACAAGCTCCTACTTCTCTCGGCAAAATCCACGTTGCAATGCGAATGAGAAAATCAAGGAGACTCAACTTTTGCTCGCTCAAAAAAATTTACTTCATTTCCCGAGCTCTAGAAGGATATATATGAGGAAGAAGAAGAAGGCAAAACCACTTTTCAACGGATCACTAGAAATGAAGCTTCAAGAGGCTGAGCTGTTCAATGGGACACGCTAAGTATAAAATTCTCAAGTTATCTCAAGTTGTATAAAGACTTTATTCACGAAAATACTTTCATCATCATCATATCAGCTTTCCTCTCCTCTTAAACAACTTTGTAAGCCTAAACCAAATCATCCTTAGTTGCAAAAGACAATTTGGGACTTTGGAAAAGGTGGAGCTCTTTAGGGTGACCCCAGATTGGATTCGTCTCATTCAATAAGTAATCTAGAACTGAGTGAGTGAGAGAGCAAACTGAGAAAAGCCGTTTGTAGCATATATTACAACAGCAGCGCTTTTTTTGGCTTTAGCTTCCTCTTTAACAACTTCACTTTTTCCGATTTTTATACTCTCTCAGTACAACCTTTAGAAAATGGGATCTGAGTTTAAAAGCACCGATGTCTGCATGCAGCTTGAATAAGAATTATGATAGCGAGTGAGACACTGTTGAAAAAAAAATCACCAAAAAACCTGCCCGCATTGATTCATACTATATTTTTTGGCAAGTGAAGTGAAAGCAATGCAAATGGTGCACTGAAATACACTAAATTCTAAATCAAATTGCTACCTTATTCACAGCAACATAAAAGGGAGGGAGGAATGCTAGCTATTTCATTAGATATATAGGTTGATTTGAAAAGGTAGGGAGTAATAGACGTATGAGAGCAAAAAATGTTTCTATCGTCAAAGATAAAAAAGGGAGATGTATGTGTTCCAAAGACTAATGTTTTGCTTTCCTTGTAAATAGACCGAATCACTTGGGAAATATGACCCACAAATGTTGTCTTAAGAAGAGAAGCCCTCGGTGATGGTGATCGGTTGGTTTTGCTTCTCTGTTTCATAAAACATTGGCGACATATTATCTTATGTATATAAGGTTTCGATTTCTGATCGTGTTTCACGCTTACCCATCACATCACCACACTATAATGGAGTGGAAAGCGGAGGGCAAGGGAGCGACATTAATATACATACAAAATCGAACATGTAACATAAAACCAAAATGCTGTTTACTTTACCCCTTTCCCGGAGACACATGATGCGCATAAACTATCAGAGAAAATGCAACGAGAGGATGGGATATTTGATACATTGCTGCTAATACGATTTTCTGGCAGAAAACGTAAAGTAGTGTGTTCAGTCTGAGTCAGTATTCAGGAAAGAATTTTTTTTTTGAATTATCCCTACTCTTTTATTGATGCTAAGGTGTTCACATCAGATCGAGATCCACAAGAAAATTGGAGAGAGAGAGAGAGAGTAGGATGCGTTTATGGCTTGTAAATGGGATTGTAGAGCAGTATAGTTGTTAGGTATAAAAAATAAATACATGAAAAATTAGAATCTCCTCTCGTAGTCATTCATATGTAACGTGTGCATTTATTTAGCCAAGCAAATTTAGAGTTAAAACGGGACTACACCGTATATATAATTATTCCTAGCAGTTTTTGCATGTTAAATGAGCTCCTAAGCATTGCAGTGTGGCATTTTAGTTTCTTACAGTCAATTTGGCAAGCCTTTTACATTACTTGACATGGAGCGTTGTTAATCTAGTTAGCTGAGTAGATTTACAACACTGATCGAGAACTGCTGCTGCATTTGACTAAGCTAGAAATGCAATTTTTATTGTGCCTTGACTAGAACTCTAGAGAGGTATGTTATGTTCGTGTCCATTCCATACTTTACTATGTGTTTGCAAGTTGAGGAAGAAAGTTTGGTGTATATTACTTTACTGCTCGTAATCATTCAAGTTATGTTAAGTTTGCGTTTCGTCTTTTTATTCGTCTCCCCACAGAAAGGCTTTGAGCCAAGGCTTCGATCACTGTCTCTTAGCTTCCGGTAATTAATGCTTTGTCTGATATTTTCTGACTGTTTTTTCTCCCCAACATTATTATTATACCCCAATGTCTATGTAGCGCAAAGCCAGCACAATTTCGAGCTGAACTGGCTCTCCAAATAGGCTCCGAAATTCTTGTAGAGCGACCACATGCCAAATGAAACGTCTACATGCATTAATATGTACACCTCGAGATACTTACGTGTAAGTATGCTCTTCTAAAAAAGTCTTGATGGTGAGGGTATGTATACGTAAAAAGGCTTAAACACTTTTGATACATCTTGGTTCTAGGACAAATGATAGTTTGCCAACTAACAATTACATACACCTTATGTTATAGCGGTAGAATTGGGTATGTCCAAAAGTACAGTTCTTGGGTCGCAAATCAGTTGAGTTTTTTTTTCTTGGAGAAGTGTGTATTTCTTTTTATGAACGTTTGCTGAAATTGAAGCTCAACTACTTTGTGGCGTTGTAGCGTTTCTTTCTACCATGCAAAACTATAATGCGGTAAAGATGATTGCGAGTACGAGTTATTGCAAGTTGCAATTTGAGTAAAGTAGAAGTTTGCTGAATGCTCTACATACTTAAGAGCTAAAGTTTTTGCCTTGACGCAAGTTTCCTGATGTGGATATGATATAGGTCTGATACACTTGTCTCGTCTGTCGTGCAAAATGGAAGGGTCATTATAATTTCATGATGCTCGTCTCTCCCATGGTACTCTCTGAATACTTGGATGCAGTAATGTTTGACGGAGGAGTGCAGGGCAAGAGGAGTAGCGTGTGCTTAAATTGTTTTTATTTTGGTGCACTGACAATACTTAAGTAACGATCAGGAGAAAATAACGTGCAGTGAGAAAGTGCATGTGCATGTTACGTAAACTATCGGGATTGTATTGTAATGTAATACGGGGGAATTAGCAGTTGTTCAGCTCAATCGCCAACTCAACTCTGCTGACCTTTTATTGTGCAATTAAAAAGCGGAAAATATTATATGGTGATTGAAAAAGACATTCCAGAGAGTGAGAGAAAGGGGGTTTATTACAATTTTAGAAGTGAATGAATACCTTTTGTCTCTTCAAATCTGCTTTAAAATGCTCATAGTCGGTTTTCGTATTAGCACAAGAAAAACTGCCAAAATGTATTACGTAACTTGTAAGTTTTTGACTCAAAGAACGTGTACACCAGGGTTTAAAATTGAGTTGTATTTTAGATATGTTGGTAATTAAGAGATGTAGATTATCAGCTTACAACAACACAAAGTATTTCCTATCCTTTTTGCTGTTCGTTTGGGGGAAAATATTATTTTGGGACGAAAACACACTTGGAAGTGAAACAATCCGTTTCGCACAGTAGTTCGATGTTGGCTGCTTGTACTGCAAACCGAGACTGCTACATTTCCAAGGGAAGAAACTCTGCAAAAAGTGGCAGTTGTTGGTTTGGTGCTGCTGCTGCTGTAAGCTGTACTCTTCATTGAAAATGTTTGGCATTGGCACATTCCGTATTCTGCTAGAGAGAGAGAAGAAGGGCGCATGGCATGGTCTACCCAGAAAGAATTATTATGGCTTTTCATATCACAAGAGAAATTTTGTCGGTAGAAAGCTTACTCCATGCTTTTACTCTCTCAAGGTGTGGAGGTTCCTCTCTCTGTCTTTTTCTTTTTACATTTTCTTCCTTTTATCGTTTCTAGCCTATAGGTATGAAAATAAAAGCTCCTGCTGTGCGATAGTGTTAGTGCAGTGCGGAGAAAGCTTACAGTTGCTTTGCCTTGAGTTGAAATAGTCTGCTTCCTCCTTTTCACATTTTTCCATTCATTCCAGTCCGCCTTCTTTTTTTGGCGTTGCATATCCAGCGGTGGTAATAACAATGCAAATTCCAAAGTCTGCTCTCTCCTCTCTTAAAAAACGCTACATCTTTACCACAACACAACACATGCAATGCAACACATTATAATCCATGCATATTGCAGTTTATATCCGAGTACATATATGTATATTTCCATCAAGGAGCATAGCCACTTTCACAAATTTTTGGGTGAAAGCAATAGCATACGATGTAGGTATGGAAAATTGAGCTTACGGCGAATTCCATAATTGTATGTTTTAGAATATGGGTTCCATTTTATGTTAATTCGTTAGCAAAATTGCATACGTGTGTAATTACATGCTGTATTTGCTGTATTGGTAGCTAAAATTGTATATATATAGAGTGTGCTAATACTTAATATGCCTGTATTATGTAGGCTAAAATCCAGAGGAACCGTCAAGAGTAACTGTTCTGCTGGTATGTCTGCCGATTTCTTTCTATTGGCTCAATAACATGTTATTACCGAGTTTTGTGATGATAAATTATTTATAATTCCACAAACTGCCAGTGTATGTAGATCGTTTATTCTGTTCCGTGCGAAAAATAATTATTGGTACAAGCCATGTACCTTCACAAACATAATGTGACATAATGCTTATCGTCAGTTTGTCGTACAAATTAATACATGGTGAATCTGGTGATGACAAAAAATGAGAGAATTACAAATATTAAGATTCTCTATTATAGTATATGAAGAAAAAAATATTTTTTTATTGTATTGATGGGGAAGAGGAAATGCTTTATATTTTGGAAATGAATAAAATGGTGCATAAATAATAATAATATTTAACTGCTTTACATAACTGGAAACTGTTGAAAGGGAATGTAATATGTTCCAAAATGGATTTGGTGACACTAAAACTCGGATAAATCACCAAAAATTTACACCGGTCAGATCCAGTAAAACAACGGTTTATGATTCAGATGTTACCGTATACCATACCATACACCACCCATGAAAGCTGTCATATTCTTGGCGTTGTGTTTGCATTGATAACAGATTGTGACCACCAAGATGCGATGATAGTATAAGGATAAAAACGCAAGTTGTTCATGTAGTGTTTGTGAGTTTCGTACACATAATAGCAGCGACACTGCGAGGAGTCAATGAAAAATAGAAGCTCCAAAAAGTAGCACAAGAGCAATATTATTGTCTCTCCTTCCTTCCTTTTCCAAGAGAGGACTTGGATCGCTGAAACATGTAACATTTCGTACTTTTCTATTAGGAAATAGGTTTTGTTGATAACTTGCCAAAAACTCCTACACAGCTTCCGAAACAAAGTCCAGCCCAAACATATTCAGAGCGGACATACATAATATATCATTGTGCATATAGGTATCTACCCACAACCCAACAGAGTTTTCTCCTAATATCATGTCATATGAAACTCTATACGTTCCACCTACATAAAACCAATATAAACCATGCATAAACGGAACTAAAATGCTCAGCTCATCATAAACAACACTAGGAAGGAAGTCTATTAGTCTGGCAGAGCAGAGCAATGCACAGAATGGGTGGAACTGACGAAGATTTAAAACTACCTATATTTTATGCAATGACTGTTTCACCACCATGCATGTTTCATTCGACAGCACAAACAAATCGAAATCAAAACTGCAGGAGAGACAGAATTAGCTACTGACAGCTTGCAATGGAGATGGATACTTATATAGGCAGCTAAAAACATTGTAATTATAAGAATTTTATTTGTGTCTACTATACAACCCTCGCACTACTAATGTGTAATGATTTTTTTACTCCTTCACAACTCTTTCGATACTGCCTTCTTCAGAGCACTATATACTGACTTGCCGGTCTGTCTATACCACCTACAACAACCTTAAACACAATTGGCCATAGGCAAATGCAATATTTTTGTAAAATATTACTGTTACTACTACTGCCGACACCCTGAGAACATCTTAATGCTTTATTATGGCCAGGGGAAAGTTATAACCTGACAAAGATTCAATACAGTATGCAAAGTTCTTATATAAGCTGTGAAGAGGACCTGGGTTTACATCTTGATTGCATTCCCAAGCCTCACTTTTTCGAATGTTATCATTTGATTAATTTGTCTGCACTATTTATCTCTAGTAAGGATTAGCTGTATGAGCTTTTTTCCAAGCTGAGCATAGTTAAGCTAAGCCTAAACTCCCGAAACTCATGAGTTCTGCTATAAGTGCGTTGATGACAATGAATCAGCACCAAGCCAATGAAGTAGTAAGGACATCATTATGCTCATTAGAAGGACTAAGGATGTATATGTTCATATGAAATAAGTATGAATTTGTAGATTTAGCCCATGTGTCATGAATGTTGAATGTACAAGACTTTTTTTACACTCCTTCCTCTCGCACATCAGCAGCAGCCTGAGACGACGCCAAGAAACACATTCACTTTTCTACTTTTTTGCAGTCCGTTCCTGCTCGACGATGATGTTTGATCACTTGGATGATGCGTACGAGATGTATTATGTATAGCCATCAGTAAAAAATTCAGCTAAGCACTAATCTTGCTAAAGTACATAAGAAAACTTTGAGACTTTCAATGAGAATGTTACTCAGCCCATCCATCGACTCGATTAGTTTACCCAGAGCATCTTTTCGAGTCAGTCAAGAATCAGAGAAGGTTGCTTACACATAATCAAATCACCCTCAAGAGCTTTTTAACATCTCCAAAAGCTCAACAAAACCAACCACCGCTGCATTCAACGTTACATACAAAAAAAAGTATCCTTTACGATTAAAGAGCTAAAGTAGTAGTAGTGTGTTCTTTAAGCTGCAGTTTTGGGTTGGTTGGTGAGATTTTGTTTCTTGGAGAGTTTGCATACACATATAGCATTCACTCCATTACGTTTTCCTACTCCTCCTTCTTGTTTTGGTTGTTGTTGTTGGTGTGTCCTTTCATCAAGAGTTTTACAAAATTTAAACTATATTTGGTATTATACCGATACCAAGTAGATATTGACAAAACGAGAGAAAAAGTTCAGCTCGTGCTACCATATCTTCATCTAATAATCCCTCATGAATTGAATGCTTCTCTTCTACATGCCGTATGAAAAAGTGAGAAATTTCTTTGTGTCTGTGTGACTGCATAATATACAAACGTTTCCATATTATCGTGAAGCCAAATAGACACAAGTGTACACATCTCTATACAAAACGAGGGCAAGAGAAGAGCAGAGGATTGTGTGTATTTTAGGTATTTTACATTAGGATTGTCCTTTTACCCCATACTTATATTATCTTTGCTACACATCTACTGTATTTTTCATCATCACACATACATATTTATGCTCTGAGTAATGTCTATAAAGAAACCTGTGGTAATGGCTATATTGATAATGTATAGCGTTTCCCTGAGCAAGTACAAAAGACCAGCATCAGGATGGACTCAGTTCCAGTTTCCTGCAACTTTGTGGGCAATAGCAAGATGACGAGAGCACGGAAGGTTCTTGAGGAAGCCCGAGAAATTAAAAATCCTGAATTGGATTTGGTTGAAAAGGGACTTTCAACCTTTGACGAGCTACCTGGACTATGTAAGAACACTATTTTATTTGAAAAGTTCTATGTAATAATATTCACAGCCTCATTCATCATTACCAGGCATATAAACCCTGAAATATTCATGGAAAAGGATGTACCGAGGATTGAGGAAAACATGTGTTTAATAAAATCTTTCATACTTTTTATGACTTGTTTGCCAACTGCCTATGGTCTGTTCTGAAATACCTATACATTTAGAAATGGAAGGTGTATATAATATGTAGACACAAGTACAAGTATACCCATCATGAATATAATGAGGAGCTAATGAAAATGCCAAAAATGTGAAATGGAAGTGCAAAAAGAAGTCTAGTCAGTATCCGAGTACTATATAATATAAGCATTCTATTATAAGAATGTATAAAATGAGTAGGATTGTCAAATGAAAAACTTGATGCCTGAATGTTTCTAGCCGCTGCCCTTGTTCCTACACAAAAAAAGCTACTAACATTGCACAGATTGGGTTTATAAGGACATTCCTTATTTGGACAGGTAGAAAAAATAAATGGGCGAGTGAGATGGGATGTGAAATGTTGATGCTGATGTAATAGGATATGAGCAGGAAGACAAATGTTGCCAAACAGACAAACATGCATCCATCATTATTCACTGGAGCACAATTGCAATTATTGTCATAAAAAAGTAAGATGCAAACTGATACTGACTACTGGCACCTGAAGAAACCAAAATCGTGAAGTATTACACAAATTATTACTAGAATTACACAAGTCATTACTAGAATGATATCTCAACTTAACGCTCTAAATCAGTAGTAGAGTAGAAGACACATTACGATATCTGATATCTACATGACATGAAAATGTGTTTGATATTAGCATTTATAGGAAACACAAATTTGTCGTACTCATAATAGGTCACAAAAACATTAAAATAGTACAAAGCCACACCCCGAAAGTTGAACTTTTTGTTTGCTAACTTTATGAGAAAAACTTTGCATGACAATGACATAAGCTTAATCAATCAAATTGGGAACTATTTTGCCTAAAATGATGATGGTAATTATATGACGAATCTTGAAGTAATTCATGTATGATGTAGTATTGTAGTCATTCAAGTTTAGGAGGTAATCTGCCCGTATATAGGGATCGGATGTGTTATTGTACCTGCAAATTTCCACGAAAATATCTTACCATGCTGTCAGAAATACGTATGAACGTGGGCAATGACTCTGAGCTTCATTTATGAGCAACAAATAGTTTATCTATAAATGAGTTGTTTCATGATTGATAAGCGCGATGAATTATGTACACCGTATTAATCTTGATAGGCAACATGTTTTGTTTGCTGTTGTAGTGTCAATGGAGTTCGTCACTCGGTTGACTTTGTCCCACAACAAAATCCGATGTAAGCAAAGTCATTGTACTTCCAAGAATATTTTTCATGTCACCATTTAAACTTGCATGAATATATTACATCATGAAAACTTTATATGCATTATAGCGATACCATCCACAGTGGCAAATCTTGTGAATCTGGAAATACTCACGTTGTTTAATAACCAACTTGAGGAGCTTCCAACTGCAATATCGTCCCTTCCTAAACTTCGTATCCTGAATGTTGGGTAAACGTTTAAAACTCTCTCATAGCAATGAATGATGGGATAAGACACTATTTCCCTTCAATAATATATTCTCTTGGCACGGTTTTCAGATTAAATCGGTTGACAAATTTGGGTCGTGGATTCGGAGCTTGCCCGAGTCTGGAAATTCTAGATGTTACGCACAACAAACTTAGTGAAGATGGGTTACCCGGAAATTTCTGGATGATGGGTGCGTACAATTTATATTTTACTTTCTCTGCCATAATCCCCCTAACTTCTAGTTGAAATAACTTTTTTCCTGTCACAGAAACTCTCAGGGCATTGTACATGGGAGACAACTACTTTGAAAATATTTCCCCTGAACTTGGGAAACTCCGAAACTTGCAAATAGTAAGCACTGCTACAAAATCATCCGCATATAAATGGATAATTATTCAAGCATTGATAAAATGCAATTTGATAACTAATGTAGCTCGTTCTCCGCAACAACAGCATCAATCACATCCCCCGTGACATTGGAAATCTCATTCGTTTAAGAGAGTTTCATATACAGGGAAACACTATCCAATGGCTGCCTCCAGAAATTGGTAATTCTAATTTCAACAACGTTCAAATCTGTGTGCGAATCCAAAACGAGTGGGCTAAATGGTTAAAATAATAAATGTTTGATCTTTTTGCAAAACAGCAAATCTCGATCTTGGTGGAAGTCGAAGTATTATTCGAATTGAAGACAATCCGTTAGCGCCTCCATTAGCAGATCAGTGGATACTTGGTGCACATCATTTGCTTGAGTTTGTGAAAACGGATGCTTACAAATCGTGAGTAAAATTAATTGGATATTTAGGAAAATTAGAAATCAATCATTAATAATGGCAATTTATTGTGTAATGTTGAAATCAAATTTATTTTCAAAATACAAAAATATAAAAATTATAATTGTTTCAGGCTTTACGGTAACGCACATCGTGCTAGACGCTAGATATTTCAGCAATCTTGTAAATATCTTCCCATTTGTGCCTCGGATAACTGCTACTTCCCATCGATCTGAAACTATTGAGCTGTACCCGAATCCAATTATCTGGAATTGAGACACGAATTTGATTTTAAATCGAATTCTAACAAACCTTTGCTAAATAGTTTCTAATTTATATACAAATAAATAATTTTTACAACAAAGCACTGTCAAACGTGTTCGTGCCATACAAAAATGTTCATTGAATCCTTAAAAACAACATTCACTATTTGACAACTAGCTAATTTCGCCCTAAGTATTATTAATACACATGACCGAAAGTATTTCAATCACCACTATTATTACCATGTTTTTAAGTCAAAGTATTTCTAAACATAAAAACTTGATTCAAAAATGTATTTAATGTACTGAATAAAGCTTTTACATCAAAATAACAGTACCTTGGGAAATCAGGGTTTTGTTCGTTAAATCCGCAATGCGTTAATGGCGCATCCCACCACCGTTTCGTGTGCGCATGCAGATTGGGCCATAGACAGTCAGCAATGTATTCCCATTTCCAGAATTGTTGACTGTGGAAGGCGATAATCACTCGACCAGTGATATATGCGTCAAATTTACTCCATTCCTAGACGAAGCTGTTGTTTGGCGTGGAGTATAAAAATATGATACTTCAAAATTACGGTTAGAACATGAGTCAGTTATACAAACAATTGAACTAAAGAAAGCTGAAATCAGAGGGTAACTTATCAATTGCTGATCAAAACAAGTGAATCTACATTACATTATTGCCTGACATTTATAGTACAAACAGTCCATCCTAATACACTTAGAAAAGGTATAGTTTACTCTCATCATTAGCACATTTTTAGCATAAGGACAGTGGGAAGCACAAAATGATGTACTTTCAAGAACACATTCTACAACAACTGACCAATGTCCATGTCCTTATACTGGCTTCTTTACACAATAATACTAATAAAAGGTAAGTTCGCAGGCATCATATACCCAATAGTGCCTAATCAATCAAGCAGTACAGACTCGTTAAAATAAATTAATGTAGAAAGTAGAAACTGAAAAGAGAAATAAGCCTAACCACATTTTAATGTAACAATAATTATTCTGTTTCTTGTTAAAATGAATTTTGAAACACGTGTCGATGCACAATTAGCTATATCTGTCAACTCAATTTCGTTAAAAATATTCAAAATAAATATATTCCAAAAAATTCAAGCAGCTTGAAATAGAAAAGCGTGCACTTGTCAAAGAAAATTTCGTCAAATACACAGAGAATTTTATTACTCTAATAATTGCAGGCAGGTTTTGTAATAAATCATGAGAAAACAGATAAAAGAGAAGGAGTTTCAATACAGAGTCGCCCACCATTAACTTAATATAGCCCTTTCCAAAAACCATTCATGAATCACTCATCATCATCATCACACACATCTAAAAGTGCTTAGCTAATCATAGTTAACTAAAAATTAAAAAGGCAGTTTGTTACACACTTGCAACAGAACCTATAGAGATGTACAACTCATGTAAACCTACATAAATTAGACCATTCCCTACCTTTTAAAAATGCAACTAAAGTTAATGAATGAACACCAAAAAATTGACTTAACTCAAGATCAGACCAGTGAATAGAAAATTAGAAGAGAATCCCAAAGAAATAGTAAAAACATATTCAGCACGATAATGAGCAAACCAGTGGGTGATTAATTAATAAACCAAAAAGCCTACAAACATTCAGTTTGAATCAATGCTATGCTATGCAGTTGTAGGAAATGTAGGGTAAGACAAAGACAGTGTTTCCTTCTCAGTTACACAAACATTCCAAATCTAAGTTTACAGTTATCATCATCATCATCATCACCACCCATCAACAACAATGCAATTTTAGTAGAAAGGAGATACTGTACATAGCTAAATGAAATGCATATTATTAAATAAGGTAACAACAATAATATATTTATATTATTAGAAAAGACGCAAGTGGCTATATAATAATAAAAAAGGAATCAAAGCAATTTGTTTTCGTTACCTGACCTGATTAAAAAATGTCTACCTGAGTTAAATTCATCATCATCATACCTGTCACTCGCTGCTGCCTGCACTCATCTTGCTTGACCTCCTCATACAGAACATTTTGCTACGTTCTCTATACCTTCCTTCTCCTTTTCCTGCTGAGAGATTTCTGTATGAGAGACTCCTCTTTTTGCTCCACAGAGAAATGTGAGAGTGAGAGAATTCTTTTTCCTAAATACGCTGACTGTGTGATGTCTTATGAGAACACAACTTGAAAGAATCCTTCATAAATGTTCATCTATTCACTCGCTGATACCAGTTCTTTTCATTTTTCACTTACTAAAGATGTTTACATATAATGAACACCTCGACCAGTCTCCCTGTCTCCTCCCTTCCTGCATGGTCCTCTCTTCTGGACGTTGTCAAGTTAAAAGATATACACGCTGACCTTTCCTCATCTCACTGCCTTGTCTGTGTACCTTCAATTCATCTTGATAACTTCGTAAGCTGATGTGAATGTGATCCTCAGAAAAACGCTGACATTAGTGCCGTAATACAGTAATATGAATTTGGTGCAGTATCAAACTACAATATGCTAAGTAATGATATAATCAAGTTCAAGTATGTATGCATAAATCAACACCATGACTAAAATAACCTTTGTTTTTTTTTTGTTCCTGAAAACACACGATTTTTAATTTTGTGCCACTTGTTTAACATACGAGATAACACTGGAATAAAAATGCACGCCACTAACTAAACATCTATTTCTTAGAATGAAATATTCTAACCAATTTTATTAAATTGAACTCAGTAAGTTAAAAAAATCTGTATATGAAAAAACCATTCGTGTTTTTTCTCTAGTTTTGGACCTAACAGTAATATATACTTAATAGATATTCAATAATGATGAGAAAACGTTAAATGGTTCAACAGGGTTTCACAAACCTGTTAGCAAGTAACTCAAAACCTCCTATTATAGCCGCCGCCACCTCCCATTCCACCACCTGCGCTCGTGTAACCGCCACCTAAAAAGAAAATTAACACTCTAACTATACTAATTATCACACAAACTCCAACTACCTACAACCGCTTATCTGCCCTTCTTATATAAACTATTAGTAGTGCCTCACTTGGTGAGGATCATGATACTAACTATAACAAAATGAGATGTCAACTGATTTAAAATGATACGCAGTCCTATCAAAACTTTTGATTTTAAACCGTACGGTACGATTGGTCAGTAGTAGAAACTTACCTACCTGTTTGTACTGTACTATAAAATGATAAGATTCTAAATCTAAAACTTACCCTGGTAGGGCGCAGGGCGATTTCCGTATTGGCTGCCACCTCTCATTGGACCACCACCATAATTCTGCTGGTAGTTGCCACCAAAGTTATCGTAGCCACCAGGACCAGAGTTGTTGCCTTGCCAGCCACCTCCCCACTGACCACCACCTCCTCCACTTGGGGGTTGCTCCCACGGCCCGGAATTGTAGCCACCACCCATCCTCCGCTACCGCCACCCCAGTTACCACCATCATTTCCTCCTCTGCCTCCCCATGGGTTTGGCTGTCCGCCTGGTCCACCTCCACCACCGTGTCCTCGAGATGGAGGTCCTCGTCCACCGCCTCGAGAGCCACCATCATCGCGTATGCCACCATCTCGGCCACCGCCACCTCCTTTCATGTTGGCCATTTCAGTTCGGCTAAGAGCCTTCTTAACATCAACACGTTTACCACCAATTTCGTGGTATTTGGATACTATATAAGTAGGAAAAAATTAATAATAATAATAATTCTATTTCCTATTTCATTTGAGATTACAAAATGCAAGAAGAGAGTATGAAGAACTTACAGACAATTTTGTCTACTGGGTCATAATCATCAAACTCGACAAAACCGAACCCACGTTTCTTGCCAGTTTCCTTACTGGTGACCAATACTACGCTCGTGACACTTCCATAAGACTAAATAAATAATACAATGGAAAATGCCGTTAGTAAAGACCAGCTTCAGTTATGAATTGAAAATTAATATTATAATTTAATAACAAATGAAAGCTACCTTGAAATACTCTCTCAAATCATCTTCTTCGACCTCCTCCTTCAACCCACCAACAAAAATCTTTCGCACAGTGGCACCGGCTTCCGGTTTACCAATGTCCTCCCTTGGGACAGCTCGCTTTGGCTCAACTTCGCGCCCGTCCACTTTGTGAGGCCTTGCATTTTGGGCATCATCCACCATATAAGCCCTAGAGTAGGTGATGAAGCCAAATCCCCTTGACCTCCTTGTTTTCGGATCCTTCATAACCACTACATCAACAATCTCTCCCCATTTGGAAAAGTGGGCTTTTAAACTCTCCTCAGTAGTCCTATAGTCCAATCCACCAATGAAAAGTTTTCTGCATTGTTCTGGCTCATTTTTGCCACCGTCACGATCCCTGTCAGAGTGATTCTTATCTTCTTCCTACAAAACACATTCCAACAATCCAATCATTAATTAATAACCCCAAAATATCCCCTCTTTACTTAAAATTTTTCTCAAATCTTGTAGAATCAGGGTACTATAAGTACCTAAGTACCATTCAGTCATGTAATTTTCAGACTGGGGCGGTAAAAAGTCATCATTTCTACAAACTAGCAACCAACTACAAGCCCTTAATCAAGGCTAGCAGGTAGTCAGCAGTGCCATTACACAAGATAACGCCACAATA
The DNA here is from genome assembly GCA_001718145.1 of Orchesella cincta. Lineage (NCBI taxonomy): Eukaryota > Metazoa > Arthropoda > Collembola > Entomobryomorpha > Orchesellidae > Orchesella > Orchesella cincta. Next base: position 19,473 of record LJIJ01002296.1, read on the forward strand.
ATTGATTATTTTATTTACTTACATAGTCATTACTCTCCTGCTTCACCACATAGTCATTGGCTTCAGTCCCCATTATGTTTTAGAGTCAACTGACTGACTGAGGTTGATTATAATACTTCAAAACTTAGCACAACTACTGTTAAAACCTAATTTAATAAATATTTCGTTTTTCTGCTAGATTTTTGAGAACTAAAATATTATTTTTGTGCAGTAAAAAGTCCTCCTTCTTCAGATCTAACAACGCACTACAGGAGAACAGTCAAAAGACAGAAGAAGAATGGAAGCCGGAGAAATGCTATGCGCATACACGTAAGGTATATTTGGAATGACAATACAATGACTTTAAAGATATTCCTTCTTTAGTTAAGAAAAACAACTCAAAAAAGCTGCTTTTACGATACGAATAGATATGCTACAATATTTGTATCTGCACAAGTATCTGCTGCTCTATCCTCTCCGTAAAGGAAATGTACCTAAAAGTTAGGATAAATTATGGATGGAAATAGCAAGCAAGAAAGGATCAATAGTCGACAAGAAGAGAAGACTACGCCATTGCTATGTTATGTCAGTCATCAGACAACGAACTGACGCTAAGCAAGGGGCTTTCATCTAAAATATGATGCTCCTATCCCAAAATCTGGAATACCAAAGTAAAACATTGAGGTTGAGCAGACCCCTTGCACCATAAGCATAAAAAAGAACCCGAGAAGGGGTTTAGCTTTGATGGCAGCTTTCAGCGTATAAATAAAAGAATACGAGCCATAAGGTGGTGAGAGCCTATATATGCCAAAATCCTTTTGTTTTTGCCTATATGTTGGGCACTATGTCAGGAGCTTTGTAGCAACTTGTTGTTTGGCTTAGCTGCTTAGCTGCTAAGTGCCTTTATAGAATTTATAATGTTTTAAACGCATGTATTGAAAGTGCGGACTGAAATGTGGTTTCCATTTTACTGAACAAAATATTTGAATTTTGATGTTACTCTGATGAATCTTAATAGGTCTTTTGTAAAATGTGGGCTTTTGTGATGTCCGCATTGTGTTATAAGAATTTTATGCGCAGTTCATTTGCATGAATAAACATAAAACCTATATTCTGAGAGTGGACAGACAAACATTGGCAAAATATGATTCTGTCGAGAGGATAATATTCCACATCGTTGTTCATATTTGTTACGTACAGCGCATTATGACTTGTACTTACACGAGTAGTACATTTTTCCCTTTCTTGAAAAGCTTCAAGTTGTTTTACCTGGAATTTGGGATGCTCATTGATTGGTTGAAATCTGGGCGATTTTGACAAATAGAGTACTTGTTGGGAAATATGAATGTTACTTTTTACAGTCTTTAGGTAGGTATCTGCAAACTGCAAAGTATACACAATACACAAACAGAAATAAATACTCACATGTTGATGTGAATACATATTTTGGACCAAAATCGTGAAATTGAAAGTTATTGACAAGTTCTGCAATTAAATGTTACAGTGAGAGTGATCCAATATACAGTCAGAACGGTAGTATAGAAAAGGTTAACATAAAATTATTGTTAGCAGTACAAAATGCCTTTGCCTCCGGCACTAGCAGCCAAGTTGGCAAAACGTGGATTATTAGCAAACAAAAGCAAACCTGCCAGCAACAACCCTCCAGGCAAGTTTCAAAATTTTCGGCATTGGAACCTGTTATTAAAATTGTGTGATTCTCTGTTAACTAATGTACGGCCGTTTTATAGGATTCGTCGAGGAAGTCATTGCTGAAAGTTACGACGATCCCAAAACAGTTGCACCGCCACAGAAAAGCAAACTAACATTAGAGAAGGAAAAGAACAAGGAGAACGTCACAAAGCTTATCCGGTTGGGTCATCAAGGATGTCCTAATAAGAATAACATTTATCATGCATGCAGTAGTTTCTGTATTAAACAATGGGGTGTTGGAAAGACCCATCCGGAAGCCAAATACGATATGAGAAGGAGAAAAATGTTAAAGAAATATCCACTGCCGTCTGGATGGATTGAAGTATTTGATCCTGGCATGTAAGTTTGTCCATTTTATCCAGTACATTTGAAATAGTCATCTTACGGTAGATCGAGTGTTACATACTATTCACAAAGTGATATTAACTAAATTTAATGTAAAATGCTCTTACTTTTACCATATAGGGGTCGGTACTACTACTGGGACACTAGTTCTGATAATGTTTGTTGGCACAGTCCTCAGCATCCTAAAGCAGTGATTGGAAAGTCAGCGGGTGATCTCAGAGTGAAGCTGATAACAGAAGGGGATAAACAGCCCGCACTGCCACCATTATCTGTGTCCAGACTCGAACGTCCCGAACCCGAGAAGGATCGTGAAAAGGAGCGAGTGTATCATGATAACCGATTTAAAAAACCAGATAACCGGGACAGAAGACGAAAGAAAAATGATGATGAATTAGACCCAATGGATCCTTCATCTTACTCCGATGTTCCACGGTAAGGATTAGCGTTTACAATACATGTCCATCATTAATGTTGAACAGTTATTGTCATTTTTTTAATTTAAAAAATGTTTTTGGAATTGCTTTGCTAAATATGACTTTTAAATTCTTAAAGGGGTACGTGGAGTAGTGGATTGTTACCAGAAGGAGCTAAAACGGGTGTTGATACAACTGCTTCAGGCTCGCTGTTTCAGCAAAGGCCACTTCCAAGTCCAGGAGCTGTATTGCGTGCTAATGCAGAAAAATCGGGCCGGAAGTAAAATGCAGTTATGCAAATCTAGGATCATCCTAGTAGGATGTATGTATAAGGAAAAAGAATTCAAAAATGCGAATGACTACTGGTTACACGTGTTGCGCCTGACTTAATAGAATTTCCTGATCAGTGCAGATGTGCAGAGCATTCTACATCTATAAGAATTAATTGTTCACGCTGTTTGAATAACGGTGAATTGAATGAATGACGTAAATACACCGAAGATATATACAGGTCGAACTGTGTTATGATGTCAAGTTTTACAAATAATAGTTACGCATTGTTTTCTAAATCTAAGTATGATGTAGGAATTAACGAGTCTATAATAAAGTTTGATTGTTTTTCGATGTTTTTATATTTTGCGTATGAAATTCATTGCATGCATACTACATTGGTACAAGTATGCCTTACAAAACCATACGATTCGACGTACATTATTAAAAGTGTAACAACTCTAACCCGTTTCCGTATTCCAAATACAATACAAAGTAAATCAAATTTAACGGGATATCATCCAGCTACAAGCTATTCAATTAAACGAAATATGATAATTGGTTTTAAACAATAAATTGAGATACAGTAGGTGTAGTTAATTATGCAAGACAAATGGTTGTATAAGTGGAAGGGAGATTTTAATTGCGGAAGTAAGTTAACTTATAAATGACTTGTTTAATTTGTTAATGTAACAAGAGTATCAAATAGGTTGCCTCCGTGCTCTCTTAACGTCCGTTCCGCTTTCTCGTATGGCATTTCTAATTCATTAACCTGAAAAACGAAACACACATCAATGATCAATTGATAAGCAACATGATGAATATTCTTGATACTAGTTAGAATGTGGAATATGGATGAGTTTAACATACCAAAAGCTCTACGTCTTCCTTTTTAATCTGAACTTTTTGCAGCTCCCTTTCTTTCCTCAGTCTACCAGCAACCTCTTCCTCTATAAGGCCCCTTACCTTCAAAATCGACAAAATCACATGTCTTTAAGTCCAGTGTCCTAAATCCCTAAACAAATATCCTGACATCCTCTTACTTACCCCACTGATATCACTTCCAGTTATTTCCGTTTCTTCTGCGTAATCCGTAACCTTTTCTAAATCTGCTGCTCCTGCATCATGCTTCTTTTCCTTTACTTTCTTTGCTTCCTGCTCTGACTCTTCAGTTAAATCGGTATCATTTTCACCATCATTATTGGTTGGTTCTGGTTTATTAGGTTTCGGCATTCTGAATTCTAAATCGAAAAACACAACAAGCACAGTTAAACACAGACTCCCAAACCACCATCAAATGTTACAATTAATAATAATTTTATTACACTGTTAACTCTACCGTTTCACAACTTTCTTACTTATGGATTTGTAACTAGAAAATATACAACTGGTGACTAGCAAAGTGCAAAACTACAGAAACACTTTAAACTTCAAAATTAATATTTGAGTGTAAACTCTTCAATAATTTTCAATTAAACTTCAAAATATTCACTGAAAACTTATTTTCTTTTTACGCAGTATTTGCTAAAAGCACTTTTCTCAACAATGATGAATGAATCTTTTTATATTTTTTAAGCTGAACCACTCATTCAAATTCCCCGCAAAAGTTTGTTATTGGTTGTTATTCATGGATAAACTCAATGGCTGATTCGCCGCGAGCTATTTATTTTGAATGAGAGGAATGTTCTTGTTTTGTTTTCCTTTTTGTCAATTTTCTTTTGTTTGTAAAGTTGTGCTGTGAATAAGTGAGTGAAGGACCTGTTACGCAATACGTCGCGTGTATTGATCAAATTAGTTGCTTGAGCTTGGCTCGTTTGTTTGTTTGCATTTTTTAAGTATTGATAGTATTGACTGGTCTCGTTCACTCACGTATACGTGCTTTACATCGTCAAGAATAATTGAGTTTATGTTAATTTCTAAAGATCAGCTGTGGTCACATTTGTTCAATTGATTTCGTTTTGGATTTGAACGTCTTCGTTCGTTTGAGGACCCGTTGATTTTTAAGTCAATGTTGGGGGTTAAAATAATTGCGGGGTTAAAATAATTTGGATAATAATTGAACCGAACGCTACTACAAGAAATTAAAGGCAAGGGTGCAATAAAGTTTGTTTGTAAAGTTTTTTTAATTCCTCGAAAGCACCGGTAAGAGATAACGTTGATTTTAGTGTGGAGGAAAATCAGTGATCAGTGGTTTAGCTGGTAGTGAAGAAAATGTTTTAGGCCTTTGGCAATTAACTGTTAATTGCCTGGTTTACCGTCAACCGACGACAAGGATGCAGGGCTTTTGATGTTACATTAAACTTCAACAATGTAAGCTGTGATTTTTGTAGTTATTCACTGTTTGGATTTCCGTCATCTCAGTAAAGTTGAAAGGGTCAAGGTTTGGTGCAAGATATATAGTTTTGTAAGTATTCCAATTCATTATTTAACACGTATGACGCAGAAGTTGGTAGTTGTTGATAAGCACACTCGACATTTCTTGCCCTTTCTCTTTAAATTAAATGTTCTCATTCCATACCATCGGGATTTGTCATGAGTATATATAATAATTTCTTTTGGTTTGGTCCTAAATTTCATGTTTATTACAGCTTCTGTAGTAGACAGCTACTTGGAATCGAACTTTCTCTTTCCTTTCCAGTCGGTTGAAGTTGCTTAACTGCGCCATACTGGTTGGTTTACCAGTTGAAAATTTAAATAGTATAACGTTTGTCTTAATGTAATTCTTGAAAATAACTGAACTGATGTTCTTCATTTATTCCTCATCTCTTTCCATTCGTTTATGATAAATTTGCAATTTGTGGTTACTTCACTTCGAACTTTGAAGAGAAAGTTTTTCTAAAGCTGAATAGGCTTTCGGGGCAATGGTAATAAATTATTATTACTAATAATCAAGTAACTAATCATAATCATATCATGCCCAATTCAATATAAAAAATAGAATCGGAAATAAAAATTAAATAGATTATTCTTGTTTTACCCCTGATGAGGATTGTAGTTACAATTTGAAATGTAGGGAAACAGAATACTCTCATTACACTCGCGAAAAACCCATGACGTTCTAAGCATTAATTTATAATTAGCAGCTTTGCTACTTTCACTGTCACATAAAATCATTTCCATCAATCGGATAACTAGACCAGACCCTGGGTGAAAGCTTAGTGCGTTCAAGATACACATATCTAAAAAATGAATGCCATTCATTGAATGGAACTTATTGAATGATAGCTAATACTTGCAGTGAGATGTGAGCTTACATAGGTAGGGGGACACGAACGAGTTTTCTTCCTGCATTAATATGCACCACTGTGTGACTGGTACACGGACCGGAAGTCGTGCGCCTATTGTGTAGTCACGAAACTGAATGGTTTAGGATAAGATGCATTTTTCATCATTTGATAGCTTCTATACCCGTGTCCTATTTTATATCCTAATGCTACAGGATACAGGATAATAAATTAATAGGCGATTTGACGTCCAACTTTCCGTTGGACAATTACTGTTATTGATAGTTTAGTCATTAAGATTAGAAAGAACTATTAGCGTGATTGTCATATATTATTGACAAACCTTTCACATTGAAAGGATTTAAGAAAATTTATTGCTCTGGCTCGGAAACTCTCTCTCACTCTTTCTACCTATTTACTTACTCTTTTTACATGTTCTGTTGTAAGAAATACGCCTACATGAGACACGCACACGATGACAAAAGACACCTTCCTTACCTGTTTGTACACATAATACCATATCTACAGCAGCCAAATACGTGTAAAGCAATAATTCATGATGGTCAATACCTGCGAAAATGCCATTACTTTCTCACGGGAAGTATAAGTGAAAGTCGAAAGGTTTTGCGTTCTTTTTAGATATTTATCATTTTCCTTCCTAGTTTGAAGGTTTCTTCTTTTTTACGACTGGAAGACAAAGACTTCATATAAATATATGTAAATATATTACACAATGTTGTTAAAGTAGACCCTGCTGCTGAAACCTTCAAAAACTAGGAAGGAAAATGATAAATCATCTAAAAAGAACGCACCTTTCGGACTTTCACTTCTACTTCCCGTGGAGAAAGTAATGCATTTTTCCAGTATTGACCATCAATGAATTATTGATTACACGGTATGTGGCTGCTGTAGATATGGTATTATGTGTTACAAACAGGTAAGGGCAAGGTAGTCTTTTGTCTCGTGTGTCGTGTCTCATGTAGGCCGTATTCCTTACAACAGAACATGTAAAAGAGTAAGTAAATAGGTAGAAAGAGTGAGAGAGAGTTTCCGAGCCAGAGCAATAAATTTTCTTAAATCCTTTCAATGTGAAAGGTTGCAATAATATATGACAATCACCGCTATAGTTCTTTCTACTTTAATGACTAAAACTAACAATAAACGAATATATTGTCCAACGGAAAGTTGGACGTCAAATCGCTATTAATTTATTGTCCTGTATCATCCTGTAGGTATATAACATAGACACGGGTATAGAGCTATCAAATGACTGAAAATGCTCTTATCCTAAACCATTCAGTTTCGTGACTAACAATAGGGCGCACGACTTCCGGTCCGTTGTACCAGTCACACAGTGGTATATTAATGCAGGAAAGAAAAACTCGTTTCGTGTCCCCTACCTAATGTAAGCTCACATACTCACTGCAAGTATTAGCTATCATTCAATAAGTTCTATTCAATGAATGACATTCATTTTTTAGATATGTGTACCTCTTGAATGCACTAAGCTTTTTCACCAGGATCTGAGTCTAGTTATCGTTTGATGGAAATGATTTTATGTGACAGTGAAAGTAGCAAAGCTGATATAATTATAATTAATTCCTGGAACGTCATGGGTTTTTCGCGGGTGTACATGTAAAGAGATTCTGTTTCCCTACATTTTCAAATTGTAACTACATCCTCATCAGGGGTAAAACTAAGAATAATTTATTTAATTCTTTATTTCCGAATGTCTATTTTTTTATTGAATTGGGTGATATGATAATGATTAGTTTACTTGATTTTACTATTGCCCCGAAAGCCTATTCAGATTAAAAACTTTCTCTTTCAAGTCCGAAGTAAAGTAACCGAAAAGTGCAAATTTATCATAAACGAATGGAAAGCATGATGCAAATAATGAGAAAATCAGCTTCTGTTATTTTCAAGAATTACATTAAGACAAACGTTATACTATTTAAATTTTCAACTGGTAAACCAACCAGTATGGCGCAGTTACAGAACTTCACGACTGGAAAGACGAAAAGTTCGATTGCCAAGTAGCTGTCTGTACTACAGAAGCTGTAATAAACATGAAATTTAGGACCAAACCAAAATACTATGACAAAATCCGATGTATGGAATGAGAACATTTAATTTAAAGAGAAAAAGGTAAGAAATGTTGAGTGGCGGTTTGATCAAAACTACCAATTCGGCGTCATACGTGTTAAACTAATAAATATGGAATACTACAAAACTATCTTCCTGCACCAACTTGACCTTTTCAACTTCCTGAGATGACTGGAAATCGAATGTGAATAATTACAAAAAATCACAGCTTACTTGTTGAAGTTTAATGTAACATCAAAAAGCCCCTGCATCCTTGTCGTCGGCTTGACGGTAAACCAGGCAATTACAGTTAATTGCAAAGGCCTAAAGCATTTTTTCGCTACCACTGAATCACTGATTTCTCCACACTCAAATCAACGTTATCTCTTACCGGTGCTTTCGAGGAATTAAAAAAACTTTAAAACAAACTTTATTGTTACCCTTGCCTTTAATTTCTTGTTAGTAGCGTTCGATTCAATTATTATCCAAAATTATTTAAAACTCGCGCAGAATTCCAACATTACTTGACAAAAAATCAACGGGTCCTCAAACGAACGAAGACGTTCAAATCCAAAACGAAATCAATTGACAATGTGACCACAGGCTGATCTTTAGAAATTAACAAAACTCATTATTCTTGATGATGTAAAGCACGTACGGTGAGTGAACGACTAGTCAATATATCAATACTTAAAAATGCAAACAAACAAACGAGCAAGCTCAAGCCCAACTAAGTTTTGGATCAATACACGCGACGTATTGCGTAACAGGTCCTATCACTTATTTACAGCACAACTTTACAAACAAAAGAAAATTGACAAAAGGAAAACAAAACAAAACCATTCCTCTCATTCAAAATAATAGCTCGCGCGAATCAGCCATTGAAGTTATATCCATGAATAACGAATAAAAACGTTTGGGGGAATTTGAATGAGTTTTAGTTCAGCTTAAAAAATATAAAAAGATTCATTCATCATTGTTGAGAAAAGTGCTTTTAGCAAATACTCGCGCAAAAAGAAAAGCAGAGTTTTCAGTGAATATTTTGAAGTTTAATTGAAGATTATTGAAAAAGTTTACACTCAAAAATTAATTTGAAGTTTAAAGTTGTTTTTGTCGTTTTGCACTTTGCTAAGTCACCAGTTGTATATTTTCTAGTTACAAATCCATAAGTAGAAAAGATGTGAAACGGTAGAGTTAGCAGTGTAATTATTATTCTTGTAATATTGAGTGGTGGTTTGGGAGTCTGA
>LJIJ01002297.1:0-28732 GCA_001718145.1 Orchesella cincta
CCATGAGGGGACGGAACTCAAAAAAAAACCCAAGTTGTAATTGCCGTTCACCACGGGCTTAGGTTTAAGCCTTGCATCAGAAGGAAATAGCAGTAGAATTACTGGTGCCCTTTCAACTGCTGGAATTGACAGTTGATTTCCAAGGTCCTCCCACCCAGACTCTCCCACGTTCTGTGTATATGAACGTAAAGGGGGCCCTGGGTGATAAAAACTAAACCGTCTTTAAAGTAATGGGGAGCCATTCTTGCTACTAATTGTTTATGTTGCCTCAGGTTTTTGTTGACTGACTAATAAAACAATACTGATCTAGTCTGAAAACTGAAGCCTTTTATACCCTTTCTACTACTTAAAATTTCTTCAAGACTTCCAACTAAGATTTTAAAATGAGGAATTGATGATTGAAGAATCTAAAAAAAAGGTGTCGTTTGCCCAAAATTAGAACTTCTTAATTTTTACATGCACGTGTATGAATAACACGGTGTTAATGAAAAACGATCTGCATATTTAGTCATTTTTAGTGTCAAGGCATTGATAGTTGGTGTGACTCATATGACAATTCCATTGTCTATTAGGATTTGTCCCAATTAGAGATGAAAAGGGTAGTTTAATAATAAGTTAATGCATTTATGAACATCCGGAACACAGTCATTCACGCTGATATAGCGTTTGAAGCAGTTACAATGCGTTAGATTGCGGAACTCATTGAGTTAAGGGCGATGGTTAATAGGCTATAATTGTATAAAATAAAGACTTATTTTTAGCTGACGGAACAATAAGTTTACCAACAAAAACCATCTCTGCTTCAACATGAAATAAACCGTCTATTTTGATATAAACATGTTTATTTTAAATTTTCTGCATGCCATGCTACAAAGCTCCATCAATTGTTAATATAATCTGCAAATAGTTCTATAACCCTTAGTATCAATTATCGGGGTTCCTCGCAACCCATGTAAGCCCTAACGTAATGACGGTTAACTCGGATATATCAACGGTATTATGGAATCTCTTATAAGAAAAGATCGTATTCGCTGAAAATACCTTGACATGTCTGTCTGTACAGTTGGCTTTGATAAGAGTGGTTGATCTTTCTTTGAAGTAATGATATTATATTTTTTCACTCAGTGACTTTTTCAATACACAATTTTTACCTTAATTTAACTAAAGCCAAAAAATAGGGGAGGAATAAAACTGAAGCATAAAATATGGGGAGGAATAGACGACCAAACTTTGCGCCTTAGAACTAGACACTGCTTTAGTTTTGTACTATCGCTGTTTCTAAGACCCACAATTTGTTAAGATTATGGCGTTATTATCCAATATTTGTTTGAACAGTGCATAAAAACCTTTTCGAGCTGCTGCATATAGTTTCTTTCGCTGCTGTTTAAACACGAAGCGTAGATCTTTCCTCATGTTTTGATAGGTCATGATTAATTTACTCTGCGTTATATCCAGAAAAGCAACGCGCTATTTCTCGGATAGTGATTAGAAGAGTTCATGTCAGCTCTCAAAGTTTTTTTATCGACGCTAAGAATGTTGCAATGTCTTTTAGAAAACATAATTCAATCGTTGTTGAACATCGTTTCTTTTTTTGCATCCTCTTAGTTTTAGTATCAGTAGCGCATAACGGTTAACCGAGATTTCGGAACAATTCACGACTCTTTCCTTTTCTGAAAAGGATGTAAAAGGACGCCGATATATATACATGTTTACAACTTCTCTATAACAAGTGATCGATTCTTGATAGATATTTAGTTAAAATGGGTAGAAATTTGAAGGTAGATTTACTTTTTTTAAATTAACGTCAACTTTGTGAACTTTTAATTCAAAACCTACGGATTTTTCTTACCGAATTTTGATGTTTAGTTGTCTATTATCGCAGGTAATGGCGTAGACTAATTGTTTGTAGAATTCAAACAACCACTAATGTAGTGAAGTACCAAAGAGTCCCACCATGTAAACCAAATGCACCTTTTTTTGGTGTGCTGGCGGGCATACCGCCGTCCCGGTTGCTGATATGCCATTGGCAAGTAAAGAAATGCATTGCTTTCAGCATCATTTCTCGAATAGAGCTGGAAACTTTAAAGACGAGTTAAGACAGTATAAAGAAAATTGAAGTCAATATCCTCATTTGTATTCTTCTTTTATTTCCATTGACTATTTTATTTCATTTGAATAAATTAAGTTCTAAAAGTTTTCAACTAAACAATAAATTAAAGCTTCTCGAGTTCAGTTACTTCCGTTACTTCAGTTAGTTCAAATTACTATTCACTATTTGGTCTTGCACATTGGGAGACTAGGTTGATATTGGCACATGGGATTTTTGGTGGTTGGTTTAGTTGACGATATGTTTTCTCCTTCCCCTTCAGCTGCTTCGGTTGGCTCAGTTTCTGGTACTTCAGGGCCTGAATTTTTTCAGTGATTAATAAAATACTTCCAATAAAAACTTTATTATTACGGTCTTACAATCATATTTGGTCCTTAGCATAACCATATCGCCTTCACTGATGAAATCACGTTGTCCAATGTTATCACCGTTACCTGCTGCATCAGGGTTGTTCTGCATGCAAAAATTAGTAAAGTTTAAACATTGAGTATTTAAATGCTGGATAACACAATGTTAGCAATTTTTATGTACCAAGACATCGATGGTGTTAGCACCATTCTTGCTGAAGTACGTTTTCCCATAATGCATAATACTGTCATTGTATGGCACGTCAAAGTAAGATGTTTCAGCGTCTGGGTACAACTCGCCGTCTTTCTTGAAGTTGTTTTCGAAGCCTAAAACAAGGAAGGTGGTAATTCGTTATTATAGACTTATCAGAAAGTATTACTGAAATGATAAAAAAGCCAGAAACCAGTTTTGCTGGTCCAAAGTTCTCAATACTTTGTGACTTATATCAGCTAATCTATTTTTAGACTTTTTATGTATCAGTCTAACTGAACTGGATACAGCAAACAACTCCCATAAAATGGCACTCAATATAAAAAATATATTATAAAAACTATAAGACCAGACGAGAGTAAAAGTGCCAAATTAAATTAATGCAAGTCACATCCCAATTTTCGCAGTTTAATGAAGGTGGGAACGTTGCTTTTAAGATGTGATAAAAAACAAGTTATTTATACCTGGTGAAATGTTCTGAAAGTTGACAACTACATAGAGGTCCCTATCATCCCTCGTTTGTTCGTGAAAGAATCCAAGAGCGTGTAAAATTTCATGGATAGCGTTTCCTTTGGAACACATTGTTGAGAGTTGCACGGGCTGGAGACAATTCATTTCATAGTATTCGACTAATGACTTATTCAAGAAGTTTTAAGATGGAGGATAGTTTTATTTCTTAGTTATTAATAAAAAGTACCTGATTTTTTCTGTTCTGCCATCCAACATAAGATGAGCATCCTTGACTCATTGGATCATTTTTAAATTCAATGTTGTACGTATCGTCCCTAGTCGCGGGTCTGAATTTTATACAGGATATTGCTTCCAGTTCAGCCATTGCTTGTTGAATCATTGTCTTTTGTTGTGGATCTGGGAAAGCAAAAATTGTGCTTTACAGGCATATTATGTTGTAAAAAGTTAAAACACATCTTATTTACTTACTGCCAGCAACGGCCATAGCATATGTGAAGGGCACAATTCCATTTGGCCAAGCTGCATTAACCATTCCAGCTCGAGTTGGGTCTCTTGAGATTACCATATCATCGACAACAAGATAAGAACTTGAGTCATTGTAGTCTCTGAAAGCTGTAAAAAAATTGTTAATACAAATTGCATTTGGGCATGTTGAAATATAAGACATGGGAATTTGTGATAGATTTACGGAAAGCGTCCGACTGTGGTGTATCCTGAGTAGAATTCTTGGAATCACTTGCAACAGGCACTCCAAGAATTCTATCAACGGCCCAGAGCAGGCAAAGGAATGCTGCCAAAGACAAAAGAGAAGAGATTTTCATTTTGATGGATTGTTCCGGAAACGAGTAGCAGAAATGTGCAACTTGATTTTGAAGATATCACAATTCTTTAGGCTTATTCGAAGTTGTTGTTATTGTTGAACTCTGATTTTTTCAGTGCTCACAACCGAGTATTTATACTTGATAGAATCATACTTGGAACTTGAAATGACAAATATCTGGGTTGGAACTGCAAAAGTTTCAATTTTGCTATCTTAAACTCACGGACGTACGTGAATCGGAAACGTGCTGTATCATAAAAACCTTTAAAGCTTTTTAACACTAGGCATAATTGTGCACCTTGCACAAAGGTTGCAGCCTATTTCATTGTATTACTCAAGGATCGAAGGTAAAAATGCTAACCATGAAAACTGGAGGAGTGTAATGCGTTATCATGCACCTACATTTTCAGCAAAAACGCAACATCAGTCATAGGCTGACAGGACTCACTATGAAATGCATCTAACCCTAACCTAAATTCTACATTTTTGTCAGTCTTCAACAATCAACACAAAACCTGGTTTAAAGGCATACTATTTGTGTTATTGCAATTTTCTAGATAAATATAACGCCAAAACGTATTAAATTAATATATTATAGGTATTTATGAACATGCAATATCAAGGTTGGAGTTAAGGTTCTTTAACCATGACCTATATTTGAATTTGATAAACAAGACAGGTGAAGTTCAGTATGTCACTTTTAACATAATATATATTAAGGGTTTTTCAATTGCTATATTTTTTCTCGTGTGGTATTGCTAATTTGCTGGTCCTATTTTTATATCAGAGACTAAATACCCGAGACTGCTAAAAAAATTACTGGCCTAATGCTGAACTGCAATATAGCAAAGACAGAGAATTTTAAAATGCTCTCATTCATAATTTTTTTTGCAATTTATATCATTTGCTGTTGCCATCAAAATTAGTAAGTTATAAACATTTTCACTCGCTGGTGACTTCAATTTGTGCGACATTTTCTTTTTCGCCTTCTACCGATTCGATTGTCAAATTGTCTCCGAAGAAAGTAAATCTCAAGGTTCCCCGTTTCAACTTGCCAAATTATTCACGCTGGTGCACCTCAACGGAAATTGATGACATGTCGTGCATTAGTACCGTCATTCGCACATTTCGGGAAGTTTTATGAGCTTGTTGACCATCTCATGATGATAAATTATCGTGCATTACCAAATTCGCAACATAAAATGTAGTACCCCTTGAATCAGAAACGTTTGTAGGCATTTACGCTCACTAATTGAGCAAGTAAGTAGGTAGTCACGTACAAAACCTGCCGAAAGATGAATAGACCTGCTATACATACCCACTTGTATATAAAAAGTAAGTGAAAAGCTGCCATATAAAATATACCTAATTACAATTTATTCACTTTGCTGGCAAATTTAGTATCGTTGAAGGACAATCAGTGTTAACATGATTTAACTTGATATGTCAGTGTAAAAGTTGATTATCTTGTGTCTATAAATTTATCCTACTCAATGATTTTGTGTCTTTTATCACCATTGTAAGCAAATGATTTTAATAAGTATTACACTGTCCAGAATTTCCGACTCTTCTTTAGAATTTTATTATCTTCAAGCCAGGCTGAGGTTGAGCTCCAAAATTAGAACAAAAGCAATCCTCCAAATACAATCGGCACATTTCAAAAGGTGGTCAATAAAGTATTGAGAAAGCCATGTATCATAATGATAAATGATGTAGTGAGTGACGCATCCGTAACAAATGAGAGAAGAAATAGATTTAGTGAGCTGTCGAGTCGAAACCTTAAATTCTAATAGCGTGTAAAAGTCTCGTATGCATATTTTTATGAATATCCATATATATGAAGTAGGAGTAAGTTGTGACTGTTGTGATATTGATATCAATTTTATGTTTAGATTAATGTGCATCATGTGACAGAATGAAACACGTTACATTGAACTTTATATTTTGTGATATAATTACTCAAATAAAACATCACAGTAGAAAATATTTTAAATTACAAGTCAATAAACAATTGCTTGCATTCATTTCATCTGAAGGTATAGTTTTTTTCCATGCCTCCAGAAATAGATTTACCCCCAGCACATGATCACGTAGTCATAATGAAGCTGAAACGACGTGATGTCAATTTGTCTAAAGGAAATCAGAACATTCTTCTCGTTGCTTAATATGGAGACAAGCAGACTATGATTTGCACCACCACCACCACCTGCGCGTTATTGCTTTGTTGACGGCACGAAACAAGGGAACGAGACCAGACCAGCCTTGAAAGATGACAAGGTTTAAAACATGGCTTAACAAGGTATGCGGAATATTGAAGGGATTCGGACAATGATGTAATTATTCTAACAAACTGTAATTTATTGATGGACTCACACTCACTTGCTTCATTTCGTCGTTTCCCATATCCGTTCTTGTGCTATTCATGCCGCCAATGTAATATCGAAGGAAAAGCGGTCTCTGCAGAGTTGTTCTTTTGCGGCATCCATTGTTGTCTAATTATTGATGTGAGACAAAAACAATTTTTAAGGTAATCAGAACAAAAGACTCAAATCCTTTTTGTGTGGCTAGAGTTGTACAGTAACAAAATGCACGCAGTGACTGTCGAGCACAAGTTCACGAAACAAAATGAATGGTTTGTAAAAGCGAAATGGTAATTATTATTCATACTTGTCCGAAAAGTTTGTTCAACGTCACTAGCTTGGTTGGAGTTGTGAGCACGCAAACAGTTCAAGAAACAGCAAACAAATCATAAAGCGGATGATGATGATTAATTTTCTCCATTGTAGTTTTGACATCAGCATATCGCCCACACGGTAACAGGACAACAGCATTCTTGCCAGTGTGTATACTTACGTGTGCCTTCTGTCATTTGTGTATGGATCTATATATGGCTTGGTATTTTGTTGCAATTAGAATCATTTTGCACTTTTACCTGGGACTATGCTTGTATTAATACATTAGCATTTGGTTTGATTTGTTTAAAACAAATTGTAAAGCAAAGAAATAATAAATACGATTGTCCTCTTCAAAAAAAACGGAACACCTACTTACATAACACTTATTGTAGTTGTTTGACATTCGTCTGAATTTATCACTCTTTTATGGCGACTATTTGTTTTGTAATATCTTATTGTTGTAATTTTTAGGGAAACAAGGCTGTCTGGAAGAACATGATATTTCGACAAAAGTAACTATTTTCGTACCACTCAACTCAATAAAGCAAAGCTTAATTTGCGTCAAAAGTTGTAGATAAAACATGAGCACGTAAGCTTTATCCGTAAGTTATCAAAAACATTTCTGAATTGAGTGGACGTTTAAAATTTACCAAATGTAAAATACAAACCATCTCCCATGTACACCTTCATTGCATATAATATAATATTATTATATAAGAGTCCCGACTGAAGACCAAAAGCTATCCCAACTATTATGGTATGACTTATGACTCCGGCACGATGCACAAGAGTGAGAGTGATATGTGAGTTTGTTACACTGAGGAAGTGTTATTTTATAAGTCGAGCCTCTTTCATGAAAAATTCTTTGCATTTCAATTCTTTTAGAACACTTCAAAACATGGAAAAGGCTGTACTAACAAGACAAATCCCATCAATGACTTGTCTTAACATTTATGAAAGAGAAGCTGAATGTTTCAACATTTAAAACGCTGGCCTTTGAGTCCAGTAGTTGACAAAAAACCTATTTGTATTGAAATTGATTGGCAACTGATGTTCTTGGCTGTTGTTTTTGATCTGTCACCAATTGGTTTATGATTTTACATTCACATTGATTTACGAGCCGATTTAGAGTAAGCATGAGCCATTGGTTACCCACAAATTAGCAATTGACGTAATCGGGCATATTCAATAACTGGAGCATGATATACCACATCTTGCTTAAAGTAGTGGTCAGAGCTGGGGATCTTCAACCCCAAAATCGCACAGGCTAAAAACTGGTGGTTCAAAAAGAACCATTTCCGTCCGGGAAGTTAATTCAATGATAAGTTTAACATTTTTTTGCCAAAACCTTGAGAGTGTCATCATTACAAAATAATGATTATCTATCACCGTCATTATACATTTTTACGTAGGCTGCTACCTCTCCTCTCTTCATAAACTCTCGTTTTTCATTCCTCTTAACAAGTTGACTCCTTGATTCCTTGCTGTTTTTGTGTTATCTAGGTGGGGAGGCAGGCGACATTTTATCTAGGTGTCATCTGCACCTTGTCCCTTTAATAAATCAAGGGTGACGGTGACAATGAAAACTTGCAACTTTTTATCATTCATAAGTATTCATAGTTGATGATGACGGTGGTGCAGGTTTTTTAAATCCCATGTCATGTCACCCAGTCACCACTACCACCAAAGAACCAACCAGAACCATACTGTTTTAACGATGCGTGTAGAATACATGTTTATTACATAATGGATCTTTACACAGAGGAGTGACGAGTAAATTGAATTTTGTTCAGGTAAGTACGTTTCCTACCTACATAATATATTTGTTTGCCTCTTTGTCTTCCATTTTGCTCACTCATTTTTCATCTTTTTATCAGTTCTTTCCTCCCCAGAATAATAATGTGTTCCATCCAAGCTTGTTCATTTCCATTCTGGCGGAATTGCTTTTTTCACTTTGAGCACCCTCAGATTTTGACATCTTTGTCGAAAGTATGAATGAAGAGTAAATTAAAAAATTTAGAAATGCTAAATAGTCTACAACTTTTTTCAATTTACTCATCACATCACTTTGGTTGGTCTTGGTCCATTCTTGTCTCCCAAACTCAATCCT
Source organism: Orchesella cincta (assembly GCA_001718145.1). Classification (NCBI taxonomy): domain Eukaryota; kingdom Metazoa; phylum Arthropoda; class Collembola; order Entomobryomorpha; family Orchesellidae; genus Orchesella; species Orchesella cincta. The sequence continues at coordinate 8,742 of LJIJ01002297.1, forward strand.
AATACAAGGCTAATTGGAGCAATTTAGCCCAACATATAGTTTATGTTCGTATTGACAATGACAGTGGAGGATTTGTCATTGTCTTAACTGTCATTAGAGTTACCTTGGAGGACGGATTTGGAAAATGCGCAGAAATGGGTAGACCATAATATTTTGCAATAGCTCAGGAGTTCCCTGAAGGAAGGAAGTAAAAATGTTTCTTTTTGTGCAAAAGGTCACATCGTGCTCTTCAAGAAGTAAACAATTACAGAAGAATTAGCTTCTATTTAGGTAAAAACAGCACCTAACTGCCAACTGGGCTGGGCTCAGCCCTTGTGTGATGATGATGGTAATAACTCATTCTGACGAATTAACTAAGCTGACAAATTACATGACATGATATGTATGTATATACCCATGTGGTAGAGTAGTAGTAGAATCAAAGAAATATATAAAGTAATAAAAATGCTTTTGATATCTTTGATATCCAACTAATCAAGGAGAGAACAACACTTACTTTTCCTTAAAAAATATATATCGGTACCTGCCTCACTCTCTCTATCTCTTTGTGGAGTTGGCATTGCTATTAATATTTCAGGTAAATTGTAAATTTGCTAAATTATTTCTTCAAACAACTGAAACAAACTCTTATTTTCATGTGAGCATAAATATCAGGCGTAATGTAATATACTCAAATATGCTTACAGGAGACTATAAATCTTAAATTAATATTTCTAAAGTGAATGCAGATTTGAAGCAAGTCCAGCTAGTTTAATATTCATGAATCATGAGCACTGTTACCTTGCTCAACAATGCGGTGACCAAAATGTACTTTGAGTCAGCTTGAGTTTGAGTGCTTATATTTGTGTACTAGCCGCACACATCTGCATTATTAAGCTAACTTGCACCTTCTTTTTCTAAATGTTGAGGGGAGGGTGGTTAAGCATATTATACAATAATCTGCTTTACAATAATAGCAAAACGATGATGTACACACTAAACACATTTCCTTACATAGTTTTGACGTAATAATAGGATGACCATTGACCAATGACCATGCATGGCAGGATTTGGATTCGGAATGTGTACAAACAAATATCTAACAATCTTGGCATTCGTTAACGTATGCAAGTGTATCATCACGTAAACGGTATCCTTTTTCAGTATTGAAATACTCCGATCAAGAAGTTTTGTTGAGTGCCAAGTTATCATCACATATCACAACGGTCAGAGACAACTAAACTTTTTTATTTCATTCTCAGACCTTGTTTTCACAGAGACGGATAGTACCTAATTATATGCTCAAATTAATATCTGGTGATTGGATTGATTTTTTTATTAAACGTTATCAGTGAATCTTTTGTTCTTCCAAAGTGTTGCAGTGATTGTCGTAGGTTTCTCAAGTCACCCCAAAAACTTTCTCAAATTTTATTTTTGCAATAAAGACCCATGATAATGGTGAAGTAAATGGTTGATCGGATTTTTAGATTTTTTGTTGAAATCAACATAATAAAATTCACAAAATGAGTTCTGGAAAGGGTTCGGACTCCGAGCCCAAAAAGGACTCGGAGAAAGAAACGTCAAAACCCAAACGAAAAATATCTTCACAGCCAAATGAGCTGATGCTCACTGGTAAAACAAATTTGGCCTTTGTTCCAGAAGAAAGTGAGGATGATCTTCAAAATTACGGTGAAAGTAAGCAGGGGCAGGTGAGCTCCAACAAAGGAGATACTGCTGTCGAAGAAGATACTGAAAAGGGAAAAAGTGGAGTTTTAATTGAAAACGAAAAAGATTCCCATCACGAGAATTATGGCACTATAACAAATTCTCGGAGACACACAACACACTCGATTGACTTGAGACGGGGCAGTGCACGTTCGGACATACTTCCTGAAACTAATAACAGTAACAATACTCGTGGTAGCATCAACAGCGTAGAGATTCGAAGACAAAGCAAACTCAAAAAGTTTTCACGAGCATGGTCCCAACTCAGTTTTCATCCTCATCAAGGGAATCCGCATGAAGCGGTGTATGAACTTCAAGGAATGGATAAAGAGGTAAGAATTCACGAGATGATGATAATATGTCTTCTTTTTATGCATTCAACGTCTCACATGACATGCCATAAGCAGTTGATGCGTCCACGCCACAATCGCTTTCAGAGAAAATGTTTTTTTTTTCATCATTTTTATGGATCACGAAGTCTTCATCTTGTAATCATAAACAACATGAAAATACTCGCACGTGCAATATTGTTCAGTCTCATTATGAATGTAATAATATACTTTCTTCATATCAAATTCGAAGAGTTCGAATTATGTTTATCGTTCTTTATAACGCAAAGTTCAGACAAATACATTTATGAATCAAACGAACTCGTTATGGTTAACGTAGATTCAAGTCATAAATTATCTGTGAAATGCGAGATCATCAAAAGAGATAGAAATGGTACAAGCAATAAAACTGAAAACCGTGTTATATGTAACCGTTCAAAGATTATTGGATGCAGTCTAGCATATCTTTTTATTTCTGGAGCATTTCCCAATGACAAAAGCAGAAAGGGAAATTTGCATTGGTTCCTGGTTAAAACTTTGGTTAAACGTTTTTTAAGTGCCAAAGTGCAGAACGAGATCTGTGAAGCAGCCTATTTATGAAGCGATATTTTAAGCCTTCTCTCCTAGATTAGATATATGCACCCAACAACTCATTCGTTATACTGTACATGAACACAAGATTCACTTTACCTTAGAAATTTGAGTGACATGAAGTATCTTTTTAACCATTTGACGGACTAATCAAGATTTGAGTGAGTAGTAGGTAAACTACTAGTCAAAAATTATTTTATCATTCCCAATCTGCCAATCAAAAATGAAGTCATGAATCATGATTGTAATGTTTACAAATAAACGCATTGGTAACAACAATAGTAATTTATTTGTATTCGCATGCACCTAGCCTAGCACAACTCAACATTACATCTACCACCACCTTGCTCCTGTACTCATTTTCAGTTCCATGCCGTTGACATTGGTGTGTGCTTGTTGATTCAATTGTTTGTTTTGAAATGTCTTCACTTTTTGAATTGAATTCATGGCAAGCAAAGTCAAGAGCTTTATTGTGTAGACAGACATAGACATTGGATTGGCATGATGGATTTAACCATAAACGATGATGTAACACAAACACCAAACAATTTGAAGTTTCATCTCATATGAGTTTGCTAACTGAAGACTGATGACGTTCTATTTGTATTTTAGAAGACAGGTAAATACCTCTTGGATCAGATTAGATCTTTAAGATATGCCAGAAATACACAAAACTACAAAATACAGGTCGCAATGCACATTCAATATTTATATGCGTTTGGATGAGGGCAAAACAACTTCTAGATGTTTTTGCAAAAACCTCTATTTTACAAACATTCAAAGAATTACAGTTGTTTTTGGATATTTTGTGGCTGTCAACAATATTCACGCTTTGGATATCACATGAGGATGAATTGAAATGTCATCTGATCTTGCGATAGCTTGACAGTGTCAGTCATGGGTTTCCACAAATGAAAACATATTTGAAAAGAAGTTCATGATGAAGGTGTAATACGTGCATGAAGTACGTTCTAGAAAAAACTGAAAATATCATTGGACTGCAATTTGAGATTGCAATAAGCTTTTTTCTTACAGTTCATCGATCTCAAATATCGGGTTTTTTCTGTTCGAATCCTAAAGTGTGAATGTGGAGACGTGGTAAACTTTGTAGATAATCTAAATTAGAAATGATGGAGTAGATAGGTACCTAAAGACTATTAGCAAGCTATTCTTACTTCACAACACCAGACAGACCAGGTTTGAGGTAGAAGATATTTTAAGCTGCCGTGTAGCGTTGAATCTTTTCACAGGTAGTTATTTATAGCCAATAAATTAATCACTTTGAAATGCTCGATGATTAGTCAGCTCTTCTGAAAAACGCAATCATAAATCCTCCAGTTAATCAAGTCCAAATAGTTCTTGTCAAGATGAAAAGAAACGGTAATCATTAGACTGCGTGAAAAACAGCAATTATCGTTAAATTCATTTTTTATGACGGTACGTCACTCTTTGTAGACTACTATGCTACACATAGTGTCTCGCTGATTGAATGACTGCTTCGATTAGGCTGCTGCTGATCTTGTCAAGGTGAAACAATTATTTATGCATTATGAATGCAGTAGGATTTTAAAAGAGCTGGATGTAACATGGACATTTGCAGAAGACATAACGAGCATATAAGCTGCATTATTAAAATTAGGCTTTCAATAAAATAAAACGAAATCAGCATCGAAAAACTAGGAAGTCCTAGAACTTTTAACTATTGTTCTCAGATCGTTTTCCAGCCCCCGAAGTGCAACATAGATTAACCGCATAATGAAAACACCAATAAGCTTTTGATTGAATCCTGTTTTAGTTAGTATAAACAAAGATTACTTCTACTCATTCGTAATGTTACCAATTAGCACTAACCGTAACATTCGTCGGGAAACAAAAATTGATTAAGAAACACAATCGAAGCAGCAACAGTAGAATGTAAAAATTATCATATATGATGTAGAATCAGAGGGAATCAGTAAAGATCAATAAATGACTGTAGTATAAATGTTTGCTACAGAATTTTTTTAATCAAGTTTGAACAACTAGAATTGAAAACGATATTAGTTCTGTTCCAACCAAATCAATCACTTTTAGAATGAATTTCTGCGACTGGCAAAATATAGTTCTTGTTTCACGATCAATTTATGTGTCTGGCAAATAGTACCATAATAATGAAATATTATTCAGTGCCACTATTTTGGCGAATTTAGATGTTAGTCTCGTGCATTGACAAGTGACAAGGGTTGAAGTGAACCTCATAGAACATAATATGCATAATTAAATTAACATTTAGATGTACACAATATCAAGTTGATGACTTCATTAATTGGCAAAGTGCAAACTTTCATTAAAATGCATTAAAATTTCGGAATAATATTTTTCTGACATGCGGATCAATGTAACCTGTCATAACTGCTGCATGAAATCAATATTATACCATTTCTTGGCAAACCAGTATCGCACTTAATTTTCATTTCCAATGTCATTCGCTTGTTATATTGTATTGCACAATAGTAAAATTGTTGAAAGCTCAGATTGCAGAATTTAAAGAAAAAATATATAGTATTCAGAAAATCACCAACCAAATTACTTTTTAACCATTCACAGTATCTACAATCCAGTTAGCCTAAACGTAGCTGTTGGATTGGCTGATCAGATTTGGAAGGGCTGTATTCAATAGATATTTGACAATACTCATAAATTTGACTGATGAATGGGCTGGTCATTGTCTCAAGATATATCTTGCTAGAGGTCACCCAATGATTTTAAATTGATGGATGAACAGCCTGCGAAATTGGCATTTAATTAGGTTAACTACCATATTTCACGATGAACAATTTCTATTGGTTGAATTATAGTATTATTTAGTAAGAACAGCATTATGATGCTTAATGTAGCATGTAACCGCTGAAGAAAAAAGTACTAAAAATTCTTGACACCGTGTTTCTTTCGTGATTGGATATAGACGTACTATAAAATTGATATATTGCTGAACAATAATACTGACGAGAGCACCCTTTTAGGGGTCCCTTTCAAGGAACTTCAAGGCTTTCTTGGTCATGTGAAGTGAAGTAGTCTTTTAACAGAAGAATGCAATCGTAAATAAATGAATTAATATGTGAACAAGTGGCCTTCCTCGCCGTTGACGATGACGCTATACGTGTGTGTACGAGATGCTGTATACCTTTTATATGTGAATGAATGTTCCATTTAATTTATTGAACTTACATTATAGTACACGAATAAAACTGTTGATTGCGGAGAATAAACTGACTATAAACCAAAATAACTTTTTTCTATCTTGTTACTAACAAAGGAATCATGAGCAGTCACGTCACCCTTCCTCATTGTACAATGAGTTGGTGAATGATGGCGCTTGATGGTCAACAAATTTTCAATATAAACCACGCCATATTACACAAATTGGCTCAAAATGAACATTTACCTATTGACATATATGTTTTCCATGTTTGCCGTACAATTAGAGTTTAATATTACAATTCAGTTTTGAAAACAGAATGGCATTACCATTATCTGGAAATCACTAATCGATTACTACAATGGATTGTAGAAAAGGGGTCAGGAAATAAACTATGCAATTTGGTGGCTGATTTTTCAAAAAATTGATATGTTCGCGAGCTGAACACTTTTGTATTCATGCAAACAACTGTTGTGAAAAAGCATATTGTCTTTTAAAAAGTCAAAACATGTGCTTCAGCATTCAGTAACTCACATGTCTGTCCGAAAATTTGAGTACAAACCCGAAAACAGCTCTTACTTATATATGAGCCAGTCTTTCCAGTTCCTTGTTTGTAGGAACCACTACTTGTTAGTGGTCACATTCTTGAATTACGAGGAGAGACTAACGTGATACTTGAGTTAGCATTTAACATATTTCTCAAATTTCGGAATCATCGGTATTATTTACTGCCTATTTGCATGCTCACACAATCAGCTCAGCGGCATATCATAAACCAAGTTTTAAACTGCTTCTCGTGTGTGCATCATACATTTTTACATCATGTTCTACTACTATTCATTCACCAAGACCAAGGTGGATTTTTTGCCTTTTCCATTCATTTGACATATTGACCCTTGCCTTTTTTCATTTTCTTCTTGATTTGCTTATGACTCTCTCATTTACTTCTATTTCAGCTCACTTTACCTTCTCTGAAGCATAATTTTCAGATTTCTTATGAGCACTGTGTATGCAAATTAAATGTGAAAGGACACGGCTTTTGTACAGTTGTGAGAATTTATGGGAATTCAGCAAAAAGTTAATAAGGAGAAGAAGAGTCTTTGTCGTTTGTTAGCTAGGGTCTGCGGTAAGTGGACATGAATTACAAAAATAAATGATCTGGTGAGCAATTCCGATGCTACTCATTCCATCTTATTGTCTAAGGCCGGCTTTTTGCCAAGTTTTTGAAAAACGATTCAAAAGAAACAATAGCCATTGGAAAAGTCAATAAGGATCCATCACAAAAGTAGGAGGTTTAGTGCCTGTCATCGTAGTGTCTATTGTTTATCGACAGCTGCCTCTGATTACTTCATCAGAAGCTTTGAAACTCAGCACGCTTATCTAGACTTAACCTTTGCAGTTCATGATAATGGTAGAGAATTTGGAGAAATAACAACGAATATTGGAAAATTGCTTCATAAATTATTTTTCGTACCACACATGTAATGATTCAATCAGGTTTTTACTTTTTTTATGTGCTCAAACATTTCAGTCGATTATATTTTATAGTTCCGACAAACACGACTGATTATCACGTGTGTGGATGACATTGATCCCTTTCTGTCTGATCAGCTAGTACTACTGTGAAACACTTTGAATTTCCCCATTAACCTTCTGTATAATTATGCTAATTTTTCAACCTCTAACTTACCCATCAAATATGGATTTTGAGAATTTTTCATAATAGTTCTTATCACTTCAAACCCTCATTAATTACACTCAAATTAAAAGAAATGTGATGAACAAGGCGTTGCAATAAAGTGGCAAATTACCCCCTTCCTCAAGTGTAAACTCAAAGTCATTCACGCAGGGTTTATTTCTCAGAAACAGTTTTTCTACTCATGCCATTCATATGAAACGTTCTAATCAACAATGATTTATAATTAACTAATCTCTCCAACCAAATTAGGATGTTAGATGTCTGATGCGCTAATAATAATAGTAATGAACACTATTATTTTAAGTGATCGTTCCAAGTTTGCTTCGCTTTTCTCGCATTTTTCCTCCTTATCTCATCGTTTTTTTTGCTTTAAACCTTATTTTCAACCAGTTTTTTAGGCAGGGGACAGTCCAAGAGTCCCTGGCGGCGCTAGACTAAACTAAAATAACTGAAAAAATTTAAAAAACTTGCATTATTTAAAGATTAAACCTAACTTAGAGGTTAAAATTCACTATAACTTAACATTCTAACTTAAGAACCACCGAGGTTGTTTGTGAAGTTACATGAATCAATCCGTGTTAGTCCCGGAGTGTATCTCATCACATGAGGTTGTAAACGACAACATAACTACACTTTAAAAAGTAAATTTACATGATTTACTACAGCCCTACTTAAGTACTCCTCTTTTATCCACTACTCTCATTCTAATCCAACTCTTTTACATTTAATCAAACACACTTAACTGTAATTAACTGATCAGGACATACACTGTTGAAATTTAGGGCATTTTACCTCCTTTACCTAGGGTGTATTGTATGTATTATTGTCATTAGTAGATAGGGATTTGTTGACCTCGCTTTTTTTCAAAATAATAGCGGACACGGTGAACTGGTCGGTCACGACGGTACAACACGTACTACGTCAGCTGTTATACGTGATTGTACGGCGGACACGGTGAACTGGTCGGTCACGACGGTACAACAGACGTACTACGTCAGCATGTTATACGTATTGTATATGTGATTGTACAGATAGAGATTTGTTGACCTCGCACTTTTCAAAATAATAGCGGACACGGTGAACTGGTCGGTCACGACAGTACAGACAGACGAACTACGTCAGTGTTATACATATGATTATTTGACCGAATTATCATCTAATTTGCAATCGACCAACTCTCAATACAGTGCTCTGCAGTGCAATCTGTGAGATCCATAATCATTATGGCAATAATTATCAACTCTCACTTACATACTGATCACGGGAGTTGATAATGATGTGCATTTCCAATTTTTGTAAAAAAATTATAGCTCAAACTAAATTTATAATTAGTAAAAGAAACATAACAAACCAACCAACACTATTGCCCAGCAAAAACAACTTCGAAAAAAGGAGCAAAAAGAATGTTGCTCCCACCAAGGTTCGAACCCATGACACATCTGTGTCAGTTCGGACTCCTAACCTCAATGCCACATATACTTATGCAGAAGCTGGCGAAAAATGAACCCTACTAAGCCAATGCGTGGTAAATTTTCCAAAACCGACGCAGAGAGATACATTCGCTTTTGTACATTAATATATGGATTCTTTAGTTGAAACGCTTTCCAAAGAGAATACACCAATATTCGTTCGAGTAGCCCCAAAATTGTATTGGTCTGTCCTGTAGCATTTATCATGAATAGCTGAATACAAACTGCTAAAGCGTTCAATGCAGTAGGAGTAATTCAAATTCTTAAAATACTCGATGCAATATAAGCTAAGTCTCTTGAATAAAATTGAAAAAAAGGAGGTAGAGTTTTTACTTTGTTTCACGAAGGAATTGTTTCTCATCTTCCGAAATCATACAAAAAATACACGTTCGTGTTGTTAGTAGCTCGAGATCCATCCCAAATTCCGCATACTCCGTAAGACCTTGCAGTCGCAACCTGTTGATCCATACCCCGCTGCGATGAGGTCTTGATTTTGGCAAGACAGTTGCAATGACTGGCGACAGAAGCTGAAAAATGACAGAACAGGGCTGTTTGTCATTTGTCGGAGGGATAAAACTTTTTTCCTTTGCAAACGCAGTCAAATTCTAATTCACTCGATCATTTGAAGGTTATCTCGTTCGTTCGAGGGCAGTTTAATTCCTTCACAGTTTAGTATGGTAAAAAGTGTCCAAAGAAAAAACCGAATCAAACGTTTTATATTAAATATTCTGCTTACATGATAATAATCTTTAACGCGTTTTTATGCAATTGTTACATATTCATTGCCTGGTCTTATTTGGCAAGACGAATCGAGTACAAAAGCGATTTTAACTTTGTATGAGCAATTTACATGTTTAATGTAAATGGTTGGCAAGCGTAAGCACACATAGACATGTAAAGAAGCACCTACTGCTGCGAATCTGTTTGTGATTTTCCTTTGAATGGCGAAAAAAACCTAAATCTTTGCCTTTTTCGACGGCTTCAAACAGAAATGAGAGACATTGATACTTCATTTTGGACATATATTTTTGCCTGAAACAACTCAAATGTCGAATAATATGATGACTTTCAGTGTGTGTGTGTAATGCAATCTCACGGTAATACAATACAATATAGGTATTTATTGACGAGCTGGCACTCCAAAAGCTACTCAATAAAGTTTGACTTAATTTGTTACCTGAGATTTCCAGGCGAGACATACGGAGTGAACAGAAGAAGCTTTTGTCCTTGAATTTGCTTGTTGTAACGTGGTTGGACTGCCTGAGTTAATGAAGGAATTCGTGAGAAATAAATTTTGAAAAAAATGTTGGAAAGAGATGGTGAAGAAGTAGTTTTTTTAAATGTGCCAGCAGGCAAGCATCCTTTCATGCTTTCTTTCTGACATGAGGCAGAAAAACGTAAAGTAAACGAACGAACATACGTGAGAAAGTGATGAATTTACTGAGTCCTATTGTTACAATTTTTTAAAGAAAACAACAACAATAGTGGATGTGGCTGTTGATACTGAGCTTTCAAATTACAGGTCCGGACGCACTTGTGATTAACTAGAGTACATCATATTTTATGTTTTTGATTGCGGCTTATCAAAAGAAACAGATTAGCAAAAAGCCAGGGGAAAGAAAATGATATGGTTGGCAGAGATTGGTTTAAGAAAAAAGACTTTATGGGAAAGATCATGACGAGGGACTGACAATGAATAGACCTTTGGCATACGTATAAACATCATCAAATACTTGCATTTCAATTGTATGGCTGTAGTCTGGACGCGAAGCGAAATCAGATAGAAAAGAATGCTAAATTTATCCGCTTTTTGAGGTTGAATGATTCTCAAAAACTTTTTAGCCAGCAACCTGGCTAAAAATTCTGTCCGCTAATTTGAAACGCATTCTTTTCATCTGATTCCTTCGCGTCCAGCTAAGCCATACAATTGACAATGCAAGTATTTGATGATGTTTATACGTATGCAAAGTCTTATTCATTGTCAGTCCCTCGTCATGATCTTTCCCATAAAGTCTTTTTTCTAAACCAATCCTCTGCAACCATATCATTTCTTTCCCCTGGCTTTTTGTAATCTGTTTCTTTTTGATAAGCCGCAATCACATAAAATATGTGTACTGTATTAATCACAGTGGCTTCCTGACCTGTATTTGAAAGCGTGTCAGTATCAACAGCCACATCCACTATTGTTGTTGGTTTTCTTTAAAAAATTGTAACAATAGGACTCAGTAAATTCATCACTTTCTCACGTATGTTCGTTTACTTTACGTTTTTCTTGCCTCATGTCAGAAGAAAGCATGAAAGGATGCTTGCCTGCGGCACATTTAAAAAAACTACTTCTTCACCATCTCTTTCCAACATTTTTTCAAAATTTATTTCTCACCGAATTCCTTCATTAACTCAGGCAGTCCAACCACGTTACAACAAGCAAATTCAAGGACAAAAGCTTCTTCTGTTCACTCCGTATGTCTCGCCTGGAAATCTCAGGTAACAAATTAAGTCAAACTTTATTGAGTAGGCTTTTTGGAGTGCCAGCTCGTCAATAAATACCTATATTGTATTGTATTACCGTGAGATTGCATTACACACACACACTGAAAGTCATCATATTATTCGACATTTGAGTTGTTTCAGGCAAAATATATGTCCAAAATGAAGGTATCAATGTCTCTCATTCTTGTTTGAAGCCGTCGAAAAGGCAAAGATTTAGGTTTTTTTCGCCATTCAAAGGAAAATCACAAACAGATTCGCAGCAGTAGGTGCTTCTTTACATGTCTATGTGTGCTTACGCTTGCCAACATTTACATTAAACATGTAAATTGCTCATACAAAGTTAAAATCGCTTTTGTACTCGATTCGTCTTGCCAAATAAGACCAGGCAATGAATATGTGAAACAATTGCATAAAAACGCGTTAAAGATTATTATCATGTAAGCAGAATATTTAATATAAAACGTTTGATTCGGTTTTTTTGGACACTTTTTACCATACTAAACTGTGAAGGAATTAAACTGCCCTCGAACGAACGAGATAACCTTCAAATGATCGAGTGAATTAGAATTTGACTGCGTTTGCAAAGGAAAAAAGTTTTATCCCTCCGACAAATGACAAACAGCCCTGTTCTGTCAATTTTTCAGCTTCTGTCGCCAGTCATTGCAACTGTCTTGCCAAATCAAGACCTCATCGCAGGCGGGTATGGATCAACAGGTTGCGACTGCAAAGTCTTACGGAGTATGCGGAATTTGGGATGGATCTCGAAGCTACTAACAACACGAACGTGTATTTTTTGTATGATTTCGGAAGATGAGAAACAATTCCTTCGTGAAACAAAGTAAAACTCTACCTCCTTTTTTTCAATTTTATTCAAGAGACTAGCTTATATTGCATCGAGTATTTTAAGAATTGAATTACTCCTACTGCATTGAACGCTTTTAGCAGTTTGTATTCAGCTATTCATGATAAATGCTACAGACAGACCAATACAATTTTGGGGGCTACTCGAACGAATATGGTGTATTTCTTTGGGAAGCGTTTCAACCCAAGTATCCATATATTAATGTACAAAGCGAATGTATCTCTCTGCGTGGTTTTGGAAAATTTACCACGCATTTGGCATTAGTAGGGTTCATTTTTCGCCAGCTTCTGCATAAGTATATGTGGCATGAGGTTAGGAGTCCGAACTGACACAGGATGTGTCATGGGTTCGAACCTTGGTGGGAGCAACATTCTTTTTGCTCCTTTTTTCGAAGTTGTTTTTGCTGGGCAATAGTGTTGGTTGGTTTGTTATGTTTCTTTTACTAATTATAAATTTAGTTTGAGCTATAATTTTTTTTTACAAAAATTGGAAATGCACATTATCAACTCCCGTGATCAGTATGTAAGTGAGAGTTGATACATAATGCCATAATGATTATGGATCTCACAGATTGCACTGCAGAGCACTGTATTGAGAGTTGGTCGATTGCAAATTAGATGATAATTCGGTCAAATAATCATATGTATAACACTGACGTAGTTCGTCTGTCTGTACTGTCGTGACCGACCAGTTCACCGTGTCCGCTATTATTTTGAAAAGTGCGAGGTCAACAAATCTCTATCTGTACAATCACATATACAATACGTATAACATGCTGACGTAGTACGTCTGTCTGTACCGTCGTGACCGACCAGTTCACCGTGTCCGCTATTATTTTGAAAAAAGCGAGGTCAACAAATCCCTATCTACTAATGACAATAATACATACAATACACCCTAGGTAAAGGAGGTAAAATGCCCTAAATTTCAACAGTGTATGTCCTGATCAGTTAATTACAGTTAAGTGTGTTTGATTAAATGTAAAAGAGTTGGATTAGAATGAGAGTAGTGGATAAAAAGAGGAGTACTTAAGTAGGGTTGTAGTAAATCATTTAAATTTACTTTTTAAAGTGTAGTAATGTTGTCGTTTACAACCTCATGTGACTGAGATACACTCCGGGACTAACACGGATTGATTCATGTAACTTCACAAACAACCTCGGTGGTGTTCTTAAGTTAGAATGTTAAGTTATAGTGAATTTTAACCTCTAAGTTAGGTTTAATCTTTAAATAATGCAAGTTTTTTTTAATTTGTTCAGTTATTTTAGTTTAGTCTAGCGCCGCCAGGGACTCTTGGACTGTCCCTGGCCTAAAAAAACTGGTACTTTAATGATACATTAAAGATGAATGGAGAAGCGAACTAAATGAAGTAGCCAAAAGTGTCATTCATTTCAAATATTTCTAATACATTGCTCGCTAAACTAATATCCGTTGTATTGTGTATTCATAATGTCCAATTCATATAAGTTTTGGTCTGTAGGCAGATCGTTTGCAGGAAGAGTAAATTTATAGTCGAATAGGTTAAGTTCTTGAGGTACAATTTATAGCTTTCATTTGAGTTTCGTTTTGATTTTAGAAGCCTCCCTTGTTCTTGTCAATATTGAAACAAACATCTAAGCAACTGTACTATTGTTATCTCTAATTAGTCAGCAAGAAGAATAGGAAAACCTCCAATTCACAATGACAAATAAGCTTTTTTGAGCACAACACGCATTTGGCACATGCTTGCTACTACCAAAATTCCAAGAATTGTTTATTTGCTTATTTAGCCGTTGCCTCAATCCAACGTAGTTTTGTAATTTTACCTGAGTGCATGATTGTCACTTTTCTGTCAACATGCATATCATTTAAATAGTGGTATAAAATTCGTTATTAACCACCTACATTCAGTATTGCGTTGCAATTTGCAAACGTTTATTTCTGGTGGCCCGTTTTATGAAAATTTTGTTCAATCAGTTAAAATGAGTTCTCGTAAAGGTCAATTGGGCGCTGTAAACAAAGACTTGGCAGCTCAAACCAAACTGCAAGAACAACTATCAACCATACTGAACTGCAAGGAACATTTCAATAAAGTTTGTGAGGATCCTGCTCTACAAACATTTCAGAGTGAGGTAAGTATATAGGATTCTTAATAATATCTAATTATAGTAATATTAGCTACGGAGGCTGATAACTTGCTGAATTATTAACAAGTAAGGTTAAGTCCCTGAACCATTCCTTTCTCCGGCAGGTAATCGGGCTACTCAACGCAATGAAACTATTTGTACACCTTGACACTGGCTTGCGTGAAAAACTTTACGATGCTTCCAACGGAGTTCCACATTGCCACGAGATAGTGTCTTCAAGTACCGCAGTTTGGATGCCAAGCGAGTCAACTCACCTGAAAGTTTCAAAAGGGTGTGTGGAATCTTGAATGACCTCCAAGACAAGTGGTGAAGGAGCCAGTCTCGGGAAATACGCCCGTTTTCGCCAGGATGACGGCTAAGCTGAGGGATGGAGTCGTGGGAGAAGCCTTCAGATCGAAAGAGGTATAAATTTTAAAATTTTACTATATTAAAAATTCTTAGTGATTGAAAGCTTTCAAAATAAAAAAAATTTTTTTGTTTAAAATAGAGCCACTATTGAATGGAGAGTCAACTTTTGAGCGGTTTCTGAGAGGCGAAGTGGAATGGAGAAAAGGAGGATTTATTAGCTCAACTCCATCAGTGCATTCAAATTCTGAGGGATTTGCGTGTGGGATTGGAAAGTAATCCAGAAAATAATGGGAAAGCCTTGGCCAAGGCGTCAACCAAGAAAAATGAATGACCTTATGAAAATCTTGAAATGAAAAAGCTTTCGTCTTTTTAGTTATTATTAATTTCTTATAAAAATAAAAACGTTCATTCTGTTCAATTGACATGTATATATGCAAATTACAATGGAAAATAAAATCATTTTTGATTATACTACATCACATGTGAATTGCCATCAATGTTTCTTTTTAACATAAAAAAAAATGGCTCATATTAAAATTATTGCCACTCTGTCAATCAGCCCTAATTTCGCGATACGCGTAGTATGTGACTCATGCTAGCACACCTGCTGCCCAAGTATTCCAATTCCTTGAATTGGTTTATGCCGAATTGCCTGGGCTGGTTTCGTCTTCCTCATGCAAGTTTTCTACTACGTATAATTTTGGCATATCTTGCTGTTAAATAACTAGTTGATTATGTTAAAGGCCCATTTTAATTTAATTTAAAATATCACATTTTAAAATTTAATAACAATACAATTTTGAGGCCGTTGATCAAAATCATAGTGTATTAGTTTAGCGTCAATTTTCGAAACAAAGATATTATACTTATCATCAAAATGAGTTCCACTGAGGTGACTTAACTGCGGCTGATAACAGTGAGACCAAAATCCGCTGCACAAATAGCCCCACAATATGTAAGAGTTAGAGAAATTTTCAAACAAAATTTGTGGGTTGATACCTCTTCTACGACTACGAATGCAGCCATGAAGTAAGTAAAATACGCTAAACATTGATATGTAAATCTGAATAATTTGCTCAATAATCATCCATTTCTTGGCAGATAATCGATTTGCTTCAAGCCATGATGCGATGTATAGTCCGTCTTGAGAATGATCTGCGTAAAAAACTTCTTCAGACATCCCAACTGAAATCCACTCTACACGCGAATAGCTTTTCCTACAAGTTTGGACGGTTTGCCACTCGACAGGCCAACCAACTTCAGCCTCGAGGCCGCTTCAGCGAGATTAGTAGTCATTCACTTATACAGGCTATGCTCGTTAAAGGAAGCAGAGTGCGGATGATTGCCAAGTTTTCCAGCAAGGCACATAGCGCAAGAGAATCAGTGCGTGAAGAAGTTTTCAGATCGGGACCACGCGTAAACTACTTGTCTTGTCTTGCCGTGATGTGCGCTTTATATGTTACCATATATGTGACTGAATTTTTCTAATCCAATAGAACTGCCGTTGCAATGGAAAAGTTCCAAATTTGAGGCTTTAAAAGCCCGGAATGGGATGGAGCGAAGCGATGCACCTCCGACGAGCTCGAAAAATGCTGTCAAATTAATCAAAGCGGTTGCGTGCAGCGCCTAATTCCAACCCGCCAGTACAGGCAGCGGCCCAAGGGCTGCCCCTGAGCCAAAGAAATGACCCAGTGCTCTGAAAATGGGAAGAACTTGAGGCTGGTTTATTGTGTGAAACATTTTCATTTACAAAATTTTGCTCAAATTAGAGCCATTGCAACATACGTATATGCTGAAATAAATGTCTTACGAAATTGCTTAATTTTGCCTAATTGAAATGTTTCACCATAGAACCCCTCAGTTCTTCCATTTCAGAACACGTCTCATTCTTCTTTTGCCTCAGCCACCTTGCCCCTTCCTGTACTCCGGGCTGGAAATCTAGGCCTGCCACGCAACCCTTTGCATATTTGACAGCATTTTTTCGAGCTCTGTCGCCAGCAGGTCATCCTTCGCTCCATCCCATTCCGCTTTTAAAGCTCAAATTTGACTTTCCACTTCAACTGGCAGTTCTATTGGGCATTATGAAAATTCAGTTCACATATAAAAAGAATAACAATAATAAGCCCACATCACGGCAAGACAAGACAACGTATAGTTACCTCGGTCCGATCTTGCAAACTTCTTCACACTGATTCTCTTTCCTTTGGTGCCTTGCATGGACAAACTTTCGCGCCATTCATCCCAGCACTCTGGCTTCCTTTAACGACATAGCCTAGTATAACAGTGACATGAACTCACTAATTCTCCTGAAGCTCGTCCAGCTATAGTTGTTGCCTGTCGAGTGCAAACCGTCAAACTTGTAGGAACACTATTCCGTGCTACGACGCTGGAATTTCAGTTGGCGCTGTTTGAAAAGTCTTTACGCAGATCATTCTCAAGACGGAACATACATCCTCATTAGCGCTTGAAGCAAACTCGATTATCTGCCAAAGAAAATGAGATGATTATGCAGCAAATTATTCAGCAATTTAACATATCAATGTTACGCTCTATTTTACTTACTCATGCCTTGCATCGTAGTTCGTAGCAGAGGTATCACCACAAATTTTGTTTGCAAAATTTCTCTACTCTTTACATATTGTGGCTATTTTGTGCACGCGATTTTGGTCTCACTGTTATCAGCCGCAGTTAAGTCACCCTTTCAGCTGGAACTCATTTGATGATAAGTATAATATCTTGCTTTATCGAAAATGACGCTAAACTAATACCACTTATGATTTTGTCATCACCCTTCAAAATTGTATTGTTCATAAAATTTTAAATGCCTGATATTTAAAATTAAATTAAAAAAAAAATGGGCGCTTTAACATATCAACTAGTATTTAACAGCAAGATATGCCAATATTATAGTAGTAAAAACTTCATGAGCAAGACGAAAGCCACCAGCCCGAATTCGGCAATAACCAATTCAAGAATTGGAATACTATTTTCGCAGCCCAGCCGCTGTGCTACATGAGCTCACAACTACGCGTATCGAAATAGCGATTGACAGAGGCAATAATTGTTAATATGCAGCCACTTTTTTTTATGCTTAACACAGAAACCATTGATCTGCACATTCACATGTGATGTAGTATAATCAAAATGATTTATTTTCCATTGTAATTGCATACATACATGACAGAATTAACGTTTTTATTTTTGTAATAAATTAATAATACGAAAAGACGAAAACTTTTCATTTCAAGATTTTTCAGAAGGTCATTCATTTTTTCTTGGCGTTGACCGCTTCCAGCGCGTCCCATTATTTCTTATGGATTACTTTCAATCCCACACGCAAATCCCTTCGAATTTTGAATGCACTGATGGAGTTTTCAGCTAATAAAAGACTCCTCCTTTTCTCCATTCCACTCGCCTCTCAGCACACCTCAAGTTGACTCTCATTCAATAGTGGCCTCTTTATTTTAAACAAAAATTTATTTTTAATCCTTTCAATCACTACTAGAAATTTTAATATAGTAAAATTTTAAAATTTTATACCTCTTTCGATCTTGAAGCCCTTCTCCACGACTCCATCCCTCAGCTTAGCCTGTCATCTGCGCAGAAAATCGGCGTATCCCCAGGACTGGCACTCCTTCAACCGACTTGTCTCTGGGCTCGTCATTCAAGATTCCACACACCTTTTTGAAACTTCTAAGATCGTGAGTTGAACTCGCCTTTGGCATCCAAACTGCGGTACTTGAGACAACTTATCTGGCGTGCAATGTGGAAACTCCGTTGAGCATCCGCTAAAGTTTTCACGCAGCCAGTGTCAAGGCTGCCTACAAATAGCTTTCATTGCGTTGAGTAGCCCGATTACCTGCCGGCAGAAAGGATCGTCAGCGCCGCACTTAACCTTACTCTGCTTAATAATTCAGCAAGTTATCTCAGCCTCCGTAGCATAATATTTACTATAATTAAGATATTATTATAGAATCCTATATACTTACCTCACTCTGAAATGTTAGAGCAGGCATCCTCACAACTTTATTGAAATTTTCCTTGCAGTTCAGTTAGGTTTGATACGTTGTTCTTGCCCCAGCTTGGTTTGAGCTGCCAAGCTCTTTGTTTATTCAGCGCCAATTGACCCTTTACGAGAACTCATTTTAACTGAATAAGCAATATTTTCATAAAACGACGGCCACCAGAACCATGAACGCTTTGCCAATCTGCAATGCATTACCAATACTGAACTGTAGGTGGTTACGGACATGAATTTATACAAGGTACCAGTGCTAAGCATTATTATTTAATTGCATATTGCATGTTATGTTTGACAGAAAAAAAGACAATCATGCACTCAGGTAAAATTACAAAACTACGTTTGGATTGAGGCAACGGCAAATAAGCAAATAAACAATTCTTGGAATTTTTGGTAGTAGCAAGCATGGTGCGTGCTGTGCTCAAAAAAGCTTATTCGTCATTGTGCATTGAAGGGTTTCCTATTCTTCTGCGGACTAATTAGAGATAACAATGTTTGGATGTTTGTTTCAATATTGACAAGAACAAGGGAGGCTTCTAAAATCAAAACGAAGCTCAAATGAAAGCTATAAGTTGTACCTCAAGAACATTCATTACTTAACTTAACTAACCTATTCGACTATAAATTTTACTCTCTCCTGCCAATGATCTGCCTACAGACCAAAAACTTATATGAATTGGACATTATGACTACACAATACAACGGCATATTAGTTTAGCGAGCAATGTATTAGAAATATTTGAAAGAATGACACTTTTGGCCTACTTCATTTAGTTCGCTTCTCCATTTCATCTTCTAATGTATCATATAAAGCTACCAGTTTTTTTAGGCCAGGGTACATCAAGAGTCCCTGGCGGCGCTAGCACTAAACTAAAAATAACTGAACAAATTTTTAAAAAAACTTGCATATATTTAAGATTAAACCTAAACTTAGAGGTTAAAAATTCACTATAACTTAACATTCTAACTTAAGAAACACCACCGAGGTTGTCTTGTGAATACATGAATCAATCCAGTCGTTAGTCCCGGAGTGTACTCAGCTCACATGAGGTTGTAAACGACAACATAACTTACCGTTTTTAAAAAGTAAATTTACATGATTTACTACAGCCCTTAACTAAGTTACTCCTCTTTTATTCCACTACTCTCATTCTAATCCAACTCTTTTACATTT
>LJIJ01002298.1:0-28721 GCA_001718145.1 Orchesella cincta
CTGGCCTGTTGACAATTACAGCTGTACCTAATCCTGAGTTCCGCTTCCAAAATCCCTTGAAAAGTTACAAATGCTTCAAGTTGAACCTCCAATTTGGCTTATTGAAGTTGCACCAACATTAATCAACCTGAAAGAGTTAATTCTGATCCTGGCGCCCACAGGAATCCCGGAGAAGAACCGAAAGGTCACAATGAGTGCCTGCTTCTACCTAAATTGGGGAAATCTCTGGAGCACCTTGAGGTGAAGGAAACATTGGTATTGGTGCCCAAGCCGTACCGTCTGGAGCAGCCGACCAACTTTATGATTCTGGAGCCAATGACCAAACTCCGTAGTCTCAAGCTTGACCTTTGTAACTGGAAGGTTGGTGAGTTGAGAAACTACAAAAGAGCTGCTTCCCTCCCTAACTGATCTGGAGGTGGAAGGGCTTTGGGATCAACTCCATTTCCCAACCAGCTGGTATTCCTCCCCTTGCTTCACTTTGAAGAGGCTTGCTATTCGCCTTACTCCCTACTTTGATTCGGTAGCCGCATTGCCCTTCAACTGCTCCTGGGACTATCTAGAAACTTCCCCAACTTGGAGGAGTTGGAGTTCACTTGTGATGCGTTTGAGGGAAATAACTGGCAAGTCATTTTCTGTCACGGGTTCCCCAACCTGCGCAAATTAACAGTGGAGTGTGGAAAAGTTTGCTCAGAGGGAAGAAACGGACTGGTTGCTGCCGTGTCAGGCATTCCGTTGGAAGACCTGCACGCCCTTCGTGGAGATGAGAACGGGATCATGGCACTCCTCAGCAAGTATCCACATTCTCCGAGTCTCCGGAACCTCACAAATCTCCAGCAATTGAGGCTCCGAGTTAGCGGTGCTGATGGCGAAGATGAGGAAGGTCGTCCGTACGGAGTGGCAACAGATTCCAACGCCATGATCTACAGCACTTTTACTCAAATGCCGAATCTGAAATTGGTGGAGCTAACTAAAGCATTCCGGCTCACTGATGAAGCGAAACAACATGCCGACAGGCAACTGGACTCGATATAACTGCACTCCAATTCCGCGACTATACCTCTTACAATTAAAATAAACAACTAAAACCAGTCAAGTTTAGGTAACAAACGCTTTATTTATCTTATCATCATAAATATTGAATTTTCCTAATTAACACCATTCTTTTTTTATCTAGCGTCAAAAACGAAACATCATCCAGACCAGACCAAGTTCCTGCTTTCGGGTTGGATTTGGATGTTCATATCAAATTCTACTTCTACTATCCTAGTTAACTCTTCAACTCATCATATTTATATATTTGCAAGCAAATACTACCATCCTAAATACAAGTAGAATCTGTCAATCACAAATATTACCTACTTTTTGCTAGCAAAACCGACACAGCGATTTAAATAACAATAAATAACTAGCTACTACATTATCATTTCGTTGAGTTGTAGATAAATAATCTGCGGCCATGTCCAACATGTCCAACATGTCATTTTTCATATAATGTCGATTGTAAATATTAACAGATTAAGTAAATGGAAATCCTTCCTACAATCTATTCTGACCACTAATTCACTTCAACCCTATTTCTAACTTAATTTCACTACGAAATACATCATTACTAGTTTTAATTAAATTGGAAATATTTTGCATAGGTTAAAATACAAATCACATTCAACCAGCATCCAGCTCACAATATTTCATATTTTATGCCAATAAATAATTCGCATTTCCGCTCGTTCGTAAATACAAACAATAAAAAACATTAAGTGCGAGAGTATTTAACAAAAAAACAGTAATAATTCTTATTTTAACGATGGATCATCATAATTATCATTATTATCATCATGAAAAAGCGTAAATAGGCTGACATAGCGTGAAAAGAAATACGGATAGAAATACTTTTGAGACTGTCTTTTTCTTGTTGGGTTTTTGGAGGAGGAGGGAACTAAATTAATTTGGTTTTAGCTTCAATTAATACGACTGTGATCAACAGGGGATCCTCCAGTGTTCGGCCTGATGAAGAAGCTCCTTCCCCTGAAGAATCCACCCTCGTTGAAGAATTTTCCTCGCCATTTCGTCTCAATCACGACGATTAGCTCGCGTATCAACATTTTAATGCGGCGGAACGTGATTGCCACTCATAAAGATTGGGAACGGGTCCATCCACCCCCGATTCGAAGAAGAGAAGGGAAAGCAGATTTTGGTGCGTTTGGAGTCCCTGGAGGAGAGAGTTGTTGGCCAAAGTGTGGTGTAGTAGAGAAGAGCCGGCTGGTGATGTCGATGAACACGTCGATGGAGTAGTGCTCGGCTGCCAAATGAAAAAGATCCGAAACGTGTTGAGGAGCCACGATAACGTGTGGATCCAGTACAGGCGCCGCGTTGTGTCTAAAATAAAGAACAAAGACATAAAACATTTATGAAAAATATTGGACTTTGCAAGATTTTCTTACATTCTGTCACGAAAAAGTTGAGCACTGTCAACGCCACCGTGTGTCCACTGAACATATAGTCCGCACGTCCTTACTCCCTGAATACTCATTCCAGCTCCTCTCCAGATCAAGTAGGCGTTGTACAACCTCGTTTTCCAATCGCCATATGCCCGTGGATTGCACTTGAGCTGAGTTCCGGGAACGGAGAGAGAAGTAATGAGCATCGTAAAGCACCGCAGCAAGAATACAGTTCCGCTCAACGCGAAAAAGCGTCGGAGGAGAATCATCCTGTGTTTGTGAAAGAAGAGAACGCCCAGCCACAGCGAGAGGAGGATGGTTCCTGTGATTTCACACATTTCAAATGCCCACGGAATGTGTGACATGTTATCAAGAAAGAGGTCGGGAGCGGGGGATACTTTTTCATGTCAGGAACACGATCATGAACGATGACCAAGACGAGGGCAGTGATCCACGTGACGATGAAAACATATGCCATTGCAACAAGAGCTTTGCTAAACTCCGGCTTGAGAATGGATTTCGCTGAGGAAGATGAGGCGGCGGAGGTGCGACGAGAGGCGGCATCCAACGCTGCATGGGAAGGAGAACGATTTTCGGTGGCGGTGGCACTCGAGGTGGAACCATCAGCCCCACCAGAGGTGGAATACAATGTTGTCGAAACTGCCTTGCTAAAAAGCCCCGTTTTTTTACTCGAATTGTCGTTTCATCTTCAAATCCATAAATAAACTCGTTCAACTTCTTAATTCCGAGTGTCTTCTTTTTCGGAGTTTACTTATTAAGATTCCTTTAAATGCGTCTAACCGTCTAACGCGATTGCAAGGGGAGATTCTCAGTGTGCCCCACCCAAATTGCCTACATTTATGAGCTTTTCCCATTACTCGTTCATTTGTTTATTTGAGCTATTTCATCTGTAAAAAATTGCCGGAAGCAATATTTACTCATCATTTTTAGTTCTAAAATGTTCCTATCAATTCTTCGAAAGAAGAGGTGGTGGAAATGGAGCGTTAATGTACAAACTACAGTTGCCTTATCCAATATTCAACATACGGTTTCACATGAAAACTTTGATGATGGAAAAGTGACGTGATTGTATCCTCTCTTGTTTTTCAAGTTCTTACAAGTTACTTGTTAGTTTTCTTAATCTGTCTTTGTTCGATCAGTGGTTTACTTAAGTTTGTAATAAGAGGGGATATTCGGAGTGTAGTGAACAACGGAGCGTAGGTACATCATACCAAGAAGTGTGTTGGTATTGAGATGTGGAGGAGCTCAGCTAAGGTTTAGGAAATTATGTAAATTAGAGATAAGAATATGTACAAGAGGATTGTATGTAATACAGAGAGTACAGCAAGGTAAAGCTGAAAAAGTTAGAGTAAGGTAAAGACGAGCAAGCGCTCAGTCGAGATTGAGAGACGGAGTTTAGAAGTCGAATTTTCCCAAGATACTGAACAAGTCAGTATACGGGAGTTTAGTGCTTGTAGAATATTTCTATAATTTTGTAGTGCTATTAGTCGCGTAATAAATGACTAATTATTAGTGCTTAACTAACTCTTGAGCGTAGAGACGCTTTCATAATTATTACTCACCGCTTGGCAAGTTTGTTAGTGATAGATTGGAACTAGATCACAACTTGAGCTTGAATCTTTTGATTTAATCATATTGCGTTATCCGAAACCGATCAGAGACCAGATCTCACGCACATCATATCATAATAATCCTTGGAGTGACTACTGGCCAGAATCACTGTAAGTAACGAAAGTAATTGCGTAACTACCGAATGTGCATGATCAACCCCGCGAGGTCAGCATACAACAACGGGATAGTTGTTAAGATCTATCCCGAGTATTGTCTACCCTTCAGCGACAGTAGTTAATTCTAACAAAGTTTTGGAATTTTCGTTTTTATAACTTGTGTTTGCTGAGTAAACGTTATCACATCATTGCACACATAATATGAAATAAATACTTGAACTCAAAAGTTTTAGTACTTCTGTAACCTTCAACAGAGTTCAACGTATTATTGTGTATCATAATACTTTGGTTTAGGCCATAAATATGATGCTTATTTTGTTGATTTTACTGCAAATTCGTTTGTTAAGTTTTTATCACAATATTTCATCGGCTTTGATATTGAGTTTAATCAGTTTATCAGTAATAAGCACCACTCAAAACTCCACAGTAAAAAGGACAATAAAACCCAGAGATTGGACTGGTGCGGACATTAGTTTAGCTCTCCTAAGCATCATCAGTCCATACATTGATTTTGGTGTCTACCCTGTGCGTCACATTATTCACAATGATAAATTTGATATACAGAATAGCCAGGTATTTTGCCTGTATAGTTTGTTTCGGACTGGCATTTTACGACGGTTACGAATACCAGGACAGGTTTTTGGTGGTAAATTTGTCAACCAGTCGAAGCCCTGTCAAATTGTTGCCAAGGAGGTACTCTTCAATTATCGTGTCATTGGAAGGTAATAAATTGGCAGATAATTTGTAGAGTTTAAACTTACTTATCTTTTACTATCTTTTATTCGTTGCGAATTTAAAAATTTGATTTTAGGCAGCTTTTGGGATCCCACCTTACAACTTTGGACAACGCTTTTGAGTAGTGACAAGCCAATTGCATCATCCGAAATACTGCATGAAGTCACTGACAAGTGGTGCACCAACGTTGTTCACAGCCATCTCAAATTTTATCAACAACAACTTCGTGATTATTTGCACCTACCCTGTAATACAATTGCAAAAACTGCAGAACAAAAACATCGAACGGAATTCGTTGAAAAAACGGTAAGATTGCCGAAGACCATTTTGCAAAACGAAAGTGAGTACATTCAGCAAGGTTGCGAAGATCGTCTTAGAAAAGATATTTCGGAAGACAACACAGCTAATACATTTGACTCAGACCTACAAAAGACTACAGCATCTTGCGCCGCTGGAGTTCAGAACAGCAATACACATATTGAGAAAGATTCAATGCTAACGGAAGAATTAACATATTGTCGTCTGGCTTTACATAAAAAACAGGAGTTACTTCGTCGGCAAAATTCTGAATTGATGAAAGAACAAGCTAGATTAGTTGATATGGATTTTGAACAAAACCGGCTTATTGAAGAACTTGTGCAATCTAATAATTTAGTAACAAAGCTACAAAGGAGAATCGTGAGGCTTCAAGAAGTTGTAAAGAAAGAAGAGAACCTTGCAAATGGTTTACTTACTGAGAAACTTACTCGGCTACCTGAAGTAGAAACAGAGGAAAACGCACTGAAGGAACAACTTGCTCAATGTAACAACTCCA
The DNA here is from genome assembly GCA_001718145.1 of Orchesella cincta. Lineage (NCBI taxonomy): Eukaryota > Metazoa > Arthropoda > Collembola > Entomobryomorpha > Orchesellidae > Orchesella > Orchesella cincta. Next base: position 5,736 of record LJIJ01002298.1, read on the forward strand.
CGATAAAACTACATAATAGAATTAAAAGACTTCAAGAAGGTTTCAAGAAAGAGGAGCTTTTTGCGAATCAATTACTTTTGGAAAAGCAGGTTTTACTGAATTCAATAGAAAGGGAACTACTAAAATGTAATAGCTCAGCAGATAAAATGCAAGGTAGAATCGCGAGGCTTCAAGAACGTGTAAAGGAAGAGGAAAAAATAGCAAATGATGCACTTAAGAAATGCGAGTGTAATGTAAAGTTGGTCTCTAAGTAGCCAGTTAACAAAATCAAAAGTTTATAGCCCGAACTTGAGGTTATGAAGATTAATAACCTTTGGAAATGATAATGTATTACATAATCATAATAAATAAAACATAAAAATTACCTTCATCCAGAATTCAGAGTTCATTTCTCATCAATCAATGTCTCGTGCATTAAAGCATACGTTAAGATGATTAGATAGTTGATGAGCTCCAAATTTATTTTGCATGTTCGTGATTAATTCATGACAGCCACCATGATAACCTCCACGTGAAGGTTTGTTGCTCCGTGTGTATGATAAGTTAAAATCAAAACCAGTAAATAAAAAACGTGGTACTAAAGCTCCACTAATCCTTAAACAAATGCTTGGTCTGTTATAAGATTATTCATGATGTGCTTGTCCATCGGAAATGAAACTATAGACCATATCCAATCCCACTCATTTGCATAAAATAATCGAATAATTTATTTCTTATAGGAACAACTTGGAAAGGTACATAAATTTCTTCAAACTGAAATCGTTCTGGTCATTAAAAAGTTAATAATTTTAAGTGGTTCTGATTAATTTGGTTGTCTTTAGATATTAAGTAAAAGGTGTAGAACCTGGCAATATTGATCATTTGGTATGTATTTACGATTCTGTTTGAATATATTAAGTTTAACACAAAGAAACCTGACTATACATTTTGCGGGATAGAATCTGGTCAATACATAAAAGATTGACTGCTTGGTTTACTTTCAATTTACAATGAATATCGACTTTCTGAAATGTTAAAATAATGACGGACTGGGGAGGGGGTCCCGAAAATGCCAAATTTTGAGAGACGTCATTTCTGAACGCACCCTTATCCAGAAACACAGCACACTAATTTCTCTGTCATCTGTGTGGTTAGACGTGGTTGATGGCCTTGGTGAAGAGCAGAGAAATTTTTCTCAGTTTGCTATGATTTGCGATACAGATTGCACAACCTGCAAGATGTAGAAATTAATTCAAGATGAGTGTTGTCGGGAAGAGCATTATTTTTCTTGTTGTAGCGAAATGATAAACATCTATCATATATAGGTTTTTTCCGGTAACCACTTCTGTCTGTCCCGCTCGATCAAATATCCAACGTAAAAATACCATAATACTGTTTTCTGTCAGGACATGTATGATTGGGATTTTGTAATTTATTTACAAACTAATCTGTTTTACATGCTAATCAATTTTTTCCTAATTAAAAAAACCTTGAGGTTCAGGACACGCACATGTATTTAAATGATTTTGCAAGGTGTGTTTTTGAAGATACCTTCCCACATCGTCAGATAGTACCTCTTCAATTTTGTTTTAAATATCTTAGCCAAAATCAAGATTTTATCTTATTTCCTTTTAAGATTGGATTTGTAATAACTTTTTACATATTAGAAATCCAATCGAAAAGTGGAAACAGATTAAAAATAATATGTATTAGTTTTAGTCTAGTCAGTAGTAGCTTTGGCTTTTGTAAGGCGACTCTTTTTGTTATTTCATCACAAAATCCTGTTAACGTTTCAAGGTCCAAACCATTATCCAACAAAAACTTTTCAGACATTAAAATTGAAGGTGCCAAATGAGAACATTAAATCTCTAAAATGTTCTTACACATATGATAATTGTGATATCATTACTCCCTGCTTCACAAACTTATGGGTGTCAATCCAACTGTTTGTCTAGGATTTTCCCCCACCTAAATACAAACTGGGAAGACTACGTTCTGTATTTCCACAGCACCAACACAATTGCTAAAAACAACTTTGTACCAGATTCCTCATTGCTCTCGCGGCTTGTCTCATTAAAAGATGGAAAGGTGTTGAAACGGGAACTTTACAGATATTCCAACACTTTCAATATAGTCATCAGCTTAATAGAGCATGATAACGTAGTGGAAAGCGTGGAAAATGCTCTGTATAACTTCGGAAATTTTCTTGCTCCGTTGCATACAACGTTTATATTTGTGTGGGTGAATACCGGAATCCAGAATATCGTAATGTCGGACTTGCAGATACAAGTATTTCCAGCGCTTAAGATCATTCTCAATGTGCCCCCTAATTTTGAATGTCAATTAAATGAAATTTCAATAACTGTAATTTGCCAAGGTTACTGCACATCTGTTTCCATCAATGTACATCAGTTTGACCAACATTTGCAACAAAACATGTACGCTTTTCATCGCCTATTGTTCTGGAACGGAAATAGAAAACCACTCCCGTTCATTGTTTTTGACTGGTTGGGATTTAAATGCAGAACAGATATCATGACATCTTTAGTTTTGGCAGAAACGCACAATATTACTGTATCTTTATACAAAGGTAGTCAAGAAGTAAAACAACAACTGAAATACAGGAAGATTATATGCTCAAGGACCTGAAATTATTGATTTGCATACTTTCGGAGATAGATACATCTATGTACTGTTATTTTCAATGCTGGGTTCGATTGCAATTTCAATCTGTTTGAAAAACTCTGCATGAAATGTTCCCAATTCCACCAGGGTTCATGACTGCCCGGCAGTTGGTCTCTCAATTCAGCAGTATATGGGTATGCACCCACTTTTTCGTCTCTTTGATGAGGTCTTGGAATGAAGGACTTGCAGTATTGCATCTATTTATTGGCTCTCACGCGTTTTTCATTTGTCGAACGGCTATACGGCAATCATCGTACTGAAAAGCACTAATCGGTGACTGGAAATTGGTTGTTCGTGTTTTGGGAAGCTCGTTCTTTCCGGTGACACCTCTGCAAAAACCTCAAAATTGGATAGGTGATTAGACTGATCGGGTTCACTCTGTACGCCGCCTTACTGCTTCAGAGGACATTTTTATCTTTTTATGCTATTATTAGCACATGGGTGCCCACATGCACACCGGAAGCCTTGACCCTATTCAACAATCATTGAGAGAATTTGTATGATATATTCACGGTATATCAAAATCGAATTATTAATCCATACCCTCGATTATTCTCTTCGCGCCAGAACCTGTTGAAGATGAATGTCAACGAGCGTACATTTATCTGTCAAAGGCGAAAGCGTTCAAGTCTTTGGATCAGTAATCTGTAAAAATATTTACGAACTTTTTAGTTTCTTTCTAGTGGAAGCGTGAAGACAAATGGATAATCACAATTATTCTTTCACGATTGCAGAGCATATTTTACGCTTGTGCTTTATCTCTAAATTTACATGCTGGGTAACACTTAGTCGAGACTATGCATCGTCCCAGCTTGATTGATTATCATTTCGACTCCATTATTAAATGTTTTCTAGTTTTCGCGCAATTTTAAAAACTGAAACGATCAATACTTGTTTAATTTAAAATTCCCTTTCAGCAGGATCGTTGCGTCAAGATTATTTTACAAATGGAAGGAGTGGTCCATGTGGCATCTGAAGATTAGAAGAAAGCTTCATAACAAAGAAAATAAAGGCAATCCTGAAACAGTCGATATTACAAAAATTCTTGCTATGATGGTGATGTTGTCATGTTTAATGATAGCTTCATTTGTAGCAATTTTAGTAGAAACTAAATTCAACCCACTTAAAATGTTTTATAGAGCGTGTGCGACAGTAAGCACTAGAATTGCGGTTTTTGAGAAATATAGATAGTTGTTAAATATAAATGTACACCCTTGAAATATATCCATATGTGCGTTGCGCACTAATAAACCTTCAGCCAAAGTTTAACGTACTAGGGTTAGGGTGATGTCATGAACTATCACTACTTTGTTACAACCCCTTTAACTATCCGTTAACATGTTTTCTAGGCTTTTGCCTGTATTTATGCAAATATTTGAATTTACTTGTTACTTTTACGTCACTAGTAGTTCCATACCATTACAGCAAATTATTTAATTTACATTAATTTACAGTCATAGTAAAAGTAGAGAACGACCAAGTTGTCAAACAGTTCGGATGAGCAACTACAGTTTATTCAAAAAGTATTTTATAATTCTTTGAGCACCTACTAAATAAAAGTTCAAGTTTTGTGAAAAGTGTTCAGTTAATTCCACATGTAATTAAAATCCTGAGCGAACAAATTCTTTAAAGGCCTAATTATGAAAATTGTTCGTCGTTTGTCATCATTTTATAATCGTACCATGAAAGCAATAAGACAATATATGCCAAAGAGGCGAAAAGCTTCTTCTGCACACAACGCGACTTCCAAACGTGTTTTCCAATTCGTCACCGACCGCAAAATCCATTCTAAGGTACGGTTTATTGTGAACAAATTCAGTTTTTTAGAGTTATTAAAAGTAAAATAGTTATGTTTTATGGCTTTATCCACGTGAAAGTTACAAAAATCTCATTTCCATACTTTTTATCGTGTACGTACAACTTCTGATCTACGTTGCCCCTTATTATGAGGTAGCAATGTACATGAGTGAAAAAGGGTTGTTCATGTGATATAAAAGCAAACAAACTTATTGTGTTTGCATTTAGTTTTTCATCCTTTGGTACTATGTAGTATTAATTGGTGAATAACTACATTTTTATTTCTACTCCAAAGGCGGTGAAACTGAAAATGTAGACCTAAGTAATGACGTAGAACACAAGTATAACGTTTACGAGCCAAAATTACTAGTATGTTTGGCTGTATTGCAAAAATTGGTAAAAAACTACATTTTTATTCATACTCGAAACGACATGAAACTCAAAAGTTAGACTTAGTTGATGACCTAGAACACAAATTTAACGTTTACGAGTCTAAATTTATAATTTGTTTGACCATAATGAAAAAATTGGTAAAAAACTTTATTTTAATTTACACACCAAAATACGTGAAACTTATAAATTAGATTTAACTAATGACCTAGAACACAAATATCATTTTCTTGATAGTCTGGGCATATTCTAAAATATAGTTCTTGCCAATTATTGCTATAAAGTAGTACAAATTACTTAATTTAGTGTTGCCATATTCGAAGTCTCCGATGTAAGATTAGTTAATATTTTCAATTTTATTATAATCGATGCAAAAATTAGAAATATAGTTTTTTATCAATTAGTAGTTTATAACACTTCAGAATGTATTTTCTTGTTCCATTGACTCAGTTATATGATAGTGTAAATATATACAGAAATTTTTGTGTCATTTGGTATAATTGAAAATGACACCTTGATTTTATTACACACCGTGCCATGTCGTTTGTGTGTGTTTCGATGCATCACGCATTTTGTGAAAAAGCCCAAAGGGGCGGATATATGTTAACTGCCATTTATTTGCTCCGACAATTAAGGGCTGTATCTCGGTTGCGCGCAATTTAGGAAATTTCGTTACAATGCTATCGGTTTCCTAAAGTGTTATACTATACTTTCTAGATTTCGAATGTTCTCTAACTGCCGCAAGGTAGCTACAAGTAATTAAAATTAGCATGCGAAAACTATCAAAATTAAAAAATCAAAATATTGTTGGTCGGCTTCAGCTACTTATTTACATTCGTTTTAGGTTAAGTTTATGCTACTTAAGGTGTTCCGATTTTGCTAAATATGACTAATTGTTTCACTTCAATTAAGTTCAGTTTTGCTATTAAGCCTATGCACACAGCGTGATTTTCCGGCAAAACGAGATTTTTACTAATTGCAACTAGGCGGTTCTTATAGAACACATGAGTCTGCCTAACTAAATTTGAAAATATGGACTCTTCACTTTTACGTGGACGAAGCCTTTTACATTTTTGATTGGTAGTATCATTCAGTGGAAAAGGCCAAATAACTTGTTGGATTCAATGTTTCCCTTAGGGAACGTTTTTGCTTAACATTGTTTTTACACAACAAGAAAAATGATAAGTCATTGTTATTTTTCAGATGCGGGAATCCGGGAGTAACGCCACCGAAGACGATTGTGACACTAATCGCAGTATTTGGGCAGATTTGGATGAATCAGTCACATTCAGTCAGCCCGAAGTGAAATATAGCAGACATGCAGAATATGACATATCTGAAGTTTCTGAAGTTGAATGTTTCAAATTTGAAAAATATGCAACACCTGTCTTTTCTTCGATGAAACTTATCAAATATGAAGGATATGACGATTCTGATATGGACTCCATTACATCTGAAGAATACAATAAAGTCAACGAATCTGATGATTCCCAATTTGAATCTGAAATACATGACGAGTCTGACAGTTCTGATGTGGAGTTCGTCAAACCTGAAGAACATGACACATTAAGCGATTCTGACGATTGTGACCCTACTTGCTTTGATGTACAAATTTTTCTTTTTAAAATACTATGGTTTTATTTTTTCAAAGGTAGGCTTAATTATAAATCGTTTTGTTTTACAGAGTATTTTTACAACTTCTGACGAATCGGTCACATGCAATGAGCCCAAAGTGACACACATCTGAAGACTCCGAAGTAGAGTTTTTCAAATTTGCAGCACTTATCTTTTCTTCAATGGTATGGGGATCTGTAAATTCTGACGAAGAAGGTGAACCCGATATTTCTGACGAAGATGGTGAAGCCGACATTTCTGACAAAGAAGACGAGCCCGACAATTCTGACGATTCCCAATGGGAATCTGTAAATTCTGACGAAAAAGACGAACCCAACAATTCTGAAGATTCCGAAGTGGAGTTTTTTTATATCTGATCTGATCAACCTATATAACCTGTACGTATACCAATTTTGCATGTAGACGATAACACGTGCTAAATTTGTGACATCAGTCAATTCTACCGAGGTGCGGGTTTTAAAACCAGCTATTATAAAAAGAGAATAATTAGTTAATAGTTAAATGTTTGAACAACTAATTGGAAATACGACCGACATTTGTAACTGTAATGAGACAGTGAGGTGCAAGCATGCTCAGTAAATTGCCTGTATTTGTTTTAAGGTTTATTTAATGGTCTTGCTGGCTCCTCAACACCAGCCAAAAATAGATAAAGCCGTAGTATGCAACAATAGGTTGAATCTTTGTAATTACTGACTGGTTGTAATTTCCTGACTTCTAAATCATTTCTATTTGTTGTGAGATTTGGTATTGCTTGGAGCGTAGACGGAACTGATTTGAATCGTAACATTTCTGGATATAGATATAAGTGTAAGCTAAAGCACAGTTGTAACGTGTAAGTGGAAAGGTAAAATAATTGGTTCTACAAAATGAAATTCGGCTTATACAATGATGATGACAAGATGTAAATTAAATAATTTTTTAATTGAAATAACAGAACAAGTTTATGTTCTAAATGTGTCCATTCTTTCTCTCACGATCGGTTTGTATTCTTTCAAGACGGTTGAAAGGAAAACTACAGAGTTTATGCAAAATGTAGGGGAAGTACTTATGAGCACGGACTTTTAAATGCTACGCCTCCGATTCTTTTAAGATGCTATTAGGTTTCAGAGAATTAGTTGTAAACTATCGTCTCATTTCCAGAATCTGTATTTAAGAATACTTAGCAAATCCTATTTTTATCTGGATTCGATTAATTTATGGATTTGACAAAACTTGGTAATGCCTATGCCTTGAAAGGGGAATACATACCTGGAGTAACTTTAAGTATGAGGTGCGCTGTGACAGTTCAATTGAGGAGGTATTTAATATCACAAACACGAAAAAACGCCTGTTGCCCATCATGTTGCTTTTAGCCACGTTAAATAGTAGTTTTTAGATTCAATTAGATGCCAACCCGATATGCAAGTCTTCATTCACGTGAAGACATTTGAAGACTTCATTCACGTGAAGAGCTAATAATTTCGTAAGGTAGATGAAGACCGCTGATAGAAAATCCGCGGTAACCACGTTAGGGCCGTCCATTTTCAAACATAAACGGTGGTATGGTGGGTGGGTGGTACGAGGGAAGCGTTACGGAGCGTGACAGGGTGGGTGGGTGGTTAGAGCTCAGCGTGACGGTTTGATAAACCAGCAAAATTACTAATCAGCTTCGCGTCATAAATTATTCTTTTACTCGGTTCACCGTTTTCGATTCACCCATACTTAACTGTAATTCTCAAATATCATGTAGTTTCGAATGATTTTTAAATGTTTCATGTAGTATTTAAATAATCTGCATGATAAAAAATGTCATGTGAAATAGTGAAATTCAATTCTTTGCATAGCGCAAATGTCAACTAATTATTTGATTGTTATCTTTTTATTATAAATCTTAACGTTTGTGGATTGAAAGTGATGCCGGTTTACTTGATGTTGTTGATACCTTTACTAGTTTTATATGGCTGTGTCTATTCTAATTGAATTTATTTGATGTCAAAGTCCAATAGAATGTCACAGAAACTTAGCAGTAATTTTAAAAATTTAAGTAGTAATAATTGATTGGTCGTTAAATATCATGCATGCAATGTACTGTTTAGGAAATCTATATAGGTTTGAGATAAATATCGTCAGGTATAGTTTGTGTTCATATGTGTATATATTACGTATACGGAACATCATAGCGTTACGTGACGGAAGTGGGTGGTGGGTTCAGGCTAGCGTGACACAAAGCGTTACAAGGGTGGTGGGTGACAAATCCTCCTTTCCCAGTATGGACAAAGATATAGTGGGCTATCGCCGGCACCCAGTAAGGCGTTGTTTTAAAATATGGAAGCAAAAACAAAATCCAATTAGTAACAACGAGAACTAAAACTCGCACACTCGCTTGCTAAAACAAAGAGAATCTAAATAAGTTGGTAGAGGAACGACGTGGTTTTAACCTGTAAGGTTACTGACATTTATTAAAGCCAGACACCTAGTATTCGGGTTTGGAACCAAAAAAATGCCAAAGCAGTCGGCAGTTCTTTTAAATCTTGTCCTTCATTGGTATAGGCGACATTCTGGTTTACAATTCCAAATATTTATCATTTTGAGTTTATTTGGACATCACCATTATGACCAACAAATTACCAAATCAAATTGAATAGCTGTATTTGATTTATTCTACAAGATTTGGGTATAATCCACAAATCCAATCAGCAAGTAAATCAGAGAATTACAACTTTACAATGAATCTAGTAACCTTTGAAAGCATTGCGCTTGTGTTGCTTCTTCTTTACCGTGTTCAAACATCTTCAGCATCCAGAAAAGCAAAGGTGAAATATCTTAAATTGAAAACGTACAATCTCGACAAAAAACAGAATGTCCTACTAAATCGAGATATGGTCTTAGACCTAAATAAGGTTTTAGAGGAACTTCCTACAAACTGTTTTATTCACATATCTAACCACCAAAACGTCGATGTTACACCTTTAAATGTTCCGGTAATAATTCGGCGTTTTAAGTCCGTAACGTTCAAAAGAGCTTCATCGGAACGTCCCATAATTTTGTCTCCAGTTGAACTATCAATGCCGTCTAAATTTCCAATACGGATTAAAACTGCACTCGATGAAAATGGAGATGAGGAAAAACACAAATATGTCTACTGCCCGACTTCCGAACTATTCTTTGGTTGCCTTAAAGAAGATGACTGTCACAGCATATGTGGTGAACTCGATTTTAGAAAATTTGTAGTAGCGTCGAGGCCGTGGACTTGCGAAGCCAACCTGGAACTATTTCCACCAGAATTTTTGTTTAGAACTATTCAACAAATTGTGGTACCTTTTAGGAATAAAGATTTTACCGATTATAGGTTATACTCAACTGTGTTTAATACCCAATGGCTGGCACCACGTATCATTTGGATGGATACTGGTAAAATATGGAGCCTAGTTCCCTCCTACAGCCCATTAAATATACTTTTTTTGAGTGAAGCAAGGATTATAAACGAAAAACGAAAAGGAACTTTGAGAGCTAAGCTTCAAACCTGGCTGTTGCAGATTATTTCTTCCAAGCTTTCCAATTTTAGGCGCATAGCGAGAGTATATAGAAGCTCGTTTTTCATCTTTTCCATTAAAACTACCAACGAGTCCACAAATAATGCCGTAGCCAAAATCAGTCAAATAGTTCCTGCTGCCAGTGGTAAAATAAAGTTAATTTCTGTCAGTAATTTTCAAAACTGGTCAAAATCTAGAAATACAAAAGAAGGGATCCTCGAGTTCGAGCTTCACGGAGGAGTTAAAAATCAAGTTATATTGGACAACAGACTTTGCAGCTATTTGAAAACAGAAAATGCACGTTTAGAGCGTAATTTTCGACTTATAGGAGGAATAAGTGCTGTCCCAAAAAATATTCGCATGCTGAAAGATTACATAAACTTATGGAAATCCATTGTCCACAATTATTCTTTGGCATTCAGGACCAGGGACGAAAACCTTTGTGCAGCAGGTGTCCAAAAAGCTTTCAATATGGTGATACTGTTTCCGTGATCGTTTTAAATACAAATGCACAATTAAACTTGAAAATTTGTATATTGAGGGAGCCTTTTCGAGTACAAGATTTTGGTACGTCGTTGGGGTTCATAAGTTGTGGTGTCCGTCCAACAGTTGGATGGGCATTTAGAGATCTCGTTAGCAGTTATGAATTACCAGTCTGGTTGTGTATTATAGTCTTATTTTTCTACGCCATTCCTGTAATATTGTTTCAAATTAGCAATACTAGTACAGTGTTTCAAAGCACACATTTCAAACTCAAAAACTACTCGCTTGTTGCTTTTAGCTACGAACCGTTTTTTAAGATTTTTGGGTTTCTTGTAGAGCAAGGTGGGGCATTCACTCGGTCCCAGGTTAGAACACCAAGTTTAATAGTTTTATTGTTTATTCTTCACGTCGCAGGAATCATAATAAGTAACGCGTATAAAAACGACAACGTTTATAAAATGATTGCCCCAAGAAAACGGATTCCTTACACTCACATTACGCAGCTGGTTAGAGACAGATTTGAAATACTAACAAGGATTGACGAAAAATATTTCCAAGAAATTGTCAATCCTTCAAGCGTTAACGAATATAACCAACATGCTTTTATGCATACATATGGGCGCAATCGTGGCGAGTTAGCAGTATCTGTTTCGGAGGTGTCAAGTCGTGTTGAGAATCTGCAAACTAAACATTTAAGTTTACAGAAGATGCAGCAAATTGAATTTTTCTATAACAACACCCATCTATACTTGGGAATGAAAACAGCGCTAAATAAATTCCGTAAAAAAATTGGACTTAAAAAATTTCGGAAACTGGAAACAGCAGTGCTCCTTAATGAACTGACGAAATGTAGTAGAAATGCTGTTGTTTTACCACTAGACAAAATGTTAGAATTTCTTCCCAATTTATACAAAAACTTCAGTAAAGAGCTGAGTGTCGGGAAGGAAGTTTTGGAAGATATTAATGAACGATACTTTTTAAAAGGATGGGTACCAGAAAAAATCCTTCAAAAAATAAGTTTTACTATACCAACAGGAATATTTAAAGGGTTGAAACAAAGGTCTGAATTCCCTCCTGAACGATTTCACGCTTATCAGAAAAACGAGTTAGTCATCGAAGAACCAACAATGTCAGGTAATATTTTAGTTGTCTTTGTGGTTCTCTTAATAGGCGAAGCCTTTGCAGTAACAATGTTTGTACTCGAACGAAAGAACGGTTTTATTAAACTTTTGTTCAAAGATATGGCTATTTACATGTTGCTTAAAACTGTTGTAATTCGAATATGGAATGCAACAAGAAAGAAGAGGCAAATTCCACTTCACTATAAATTCCAAATGCCCAAATTTGTGTTGAGACTTTACAATCGCAGCTCCGGAAAATGTTAGCGAAGTTATAGGAAAATATTGCGAGGTATTCGCTTGTGTTAACTACTTACTAATAATAGAATAAAAGAATAATCTGGTTGAAAACAATGTAACACCAAAATAATGTAATCGAGCTACATCTGACCAAGCAAATAGTGTTTTATCCTGATTGATTCTGTTGAACCTGCAGGCAGTGGGGGAACTAGACGCCCCGGTGCAAGTAGTACCACCAAGGCCCCTTATATTGTAATGTAACGTATACTGATGATAATATCTAAAAAAAAACTGTCGTTAAATTAGAAACCTATCTGTTAAGTTAAGATAATAGTGTTGTATTCAAAATTCGATTAAAATCAATAACCCTGAAATTTGCTTACTTTCTAAGCTAATTACACTTCACCTTACCAATATATGCGGTGCAATTTATTTAAATCGTTTTAAGACACCGGTCTATTATGTTAGGCATTCTGTGACGCTACTAAAACGCCTAAGTCAACAGATAGACGTTGCTAAATGAGGAACAATTCAATAAATTTTGACTGATATTTTTGCGGTTTTGAATGTCCTTTTAGCGACTTTGATTGTGCGTTTTAAAAAACTATTGTGATTTTGACCATTCGATTCAGCGTGTCAAACTTCCCCTAAATACTTATTTTGAGCAAATGGCATGACCTTTAGCTTTAAACGCGCAGAACGTTCAAAGCACTCCATTGATTTCGCTGAAAATACTCCAAGGAATTGTTTTTACAAAGTACAACCTCGTGCCAAATTAGATACAATTCGGTCAATGCATGTGGACTAAAAAATTGTACTCGGACGGACGAGGACGGACATGCAGACAGACAAACAGACAGATGACTCATTAAAATCATGGCTAGCGTACAGCCACGAAATAAATATATTTGCAAACGTAGTTGAATTTAGTAAAAGTAGTTACAACTTGTATTCATCATTTCAATATCAATGTTTTTAAATCGTCACAGATATTTTTGGGATTCAGTGACAGCATTTAAAAAAAGTTGTGACATAACATTTAAAGCTTAAACTAAACCTTATTCCGAAATATAAAATCATGTCATTTCATCGATCAGTAATGAATTTTGTCCTAAAAATGGCCTACGAATTAGTTAAAAAAATGTTTTTGTCCAGTTTTGTAAACCTTGAACCCGATGGTATTCTTCATTTGTCGTTACAAGGAAAAATGCCGATGTTATGGGTACCAAAACACAAAAGCACAAAGCAATTTATAAAAAATACAAAAATGGTTTTTTATAAAATGTGTTCAAAGGTCCATGTTTGAACTATTAAACGTGAGTTTTGTGCAAATTTTAAAACCATTTGCTGAAAACAAACTATCACTATGTGATAGTTTAAATAAATAAAAGGAATAAAATATGTAAAATCAGGCTCTTTTTCAAATTTTTTTATTAGACTCCAGAAAGCAAAGCTGGAGCTGTTTGAGGTGTGAAAATACTCTCCAGACTTTGGACTTTAATCTGACATATAAATCATTAAAACGTGCACCGGTTAATTTTAACTACACACTACACACACAACACTTAATTTTATGACCTAATTACAAGGGTTTTTTACTATGACTTGCTGTCAAAACTTAATAGCTTACTTTTAGACATGTGACACAAGAATGTAGAAAACTGATAGGCAGCAAATTAACCAATTTGACAGTATGGACAGAATCATAGACAGAGTTCAGTAAACTTGATATTTACAAAAATCCACTGTATTCAAAACAACTCTTAAGGTTATGACTTGAATCAAAAACACAAGTCACTACAGCCATAAAGTGCTTTTTGACATGTGATCCTATTTAGTAGAAAATCGATTCACGCTACAAATTTTGAGATTTTTACTTTATGCAAAGACTTATTTTTTACATTTAGTGTTGGTGCGAGGCCTTCCTAACAGATATTATGCTGCTTTTATAGTGAATTGTATTTTTCTAAACTATACTTCAACAAATGTCATCTTTATATGGAAAATCTTATCAAAACGATTGACTTATTTGGGACAATGTGAGTTAATGAAAACGTTTCAATCAATAGTCGTAATTTTTTTTAGAGTCTTATGTTTGAAAGTTGCTCATTACATTTAACTGGCATTTGTATCTTTCTACTTAACAACTAACAATTCGAATAAAACAATGTAGTAATCAGTATAAATCAACTAATCAAACTAACGTTTTAACGAAATTCACCAAACCGTTATTTAAATAAAAGTTCAAATGCTGCAGTTCAATTATGAAGACAAACATCGAAACTAAAAGTATAAAACTTGACAGTATCAGTGTGCCCTTGAAAGTAGCAATTTTTGCAGCTACCACCTCCTCATTTTCATTTGCTTCATCTCCATAATTATTTGAAGAGAACACATAACTAAACAAGCTTCCCATCTTTATTTTTATGGCCCTGTAAGATAAAATTTCTCGAAGAAGCTTGTTGCAATTTCTTAAACCTGTGAATTTCAAACTGATGCAACCCAGACTGAACAATAGACCCCAAAAATTTTGAAAACCGGAAAGTCGCAAAATTAGGTTCGTTTTGATACCATAACAAAACTGAGCCTACGAATGACTCTTGCTTTGGAAGAACCCTAATAAGCCTTTCATGTCCAAAAAACCCTGAGCCCAGAAAACAATCTCGCTCCCAAACCACAACAAATCGGTCGAGCTTAACCGGCTTTGATTCTTTCCAATCCGTAAGCAAAGCATCAATAACTATGGTAAACAATGTCGCCGTTTTGCTATCCTCTTTAAAGTTTACTGCTGTCACGTTTATTTCGTTTCCAGCCACTGCGTCTTGCAAGGCAATAACTTCACCATCCCAATACTCAGGAGGATTCCAATAATTTAGGGTGAACAAATAGTATGACTTCCTAATAACAGATGTATAAAATTCCTCTAACCGTGGTGGTAATTGAGGCTCACTTCCCACCTGATAAAGAACTGCCAAAAACGTATCGCTAGTCACAAGATCTTAATCGTTTCTATTCATAACCTCGTCCATTGTGGTCGGATAGTCCGTTAATTCCCTATCAATTGGCATAAATGAATAGAGTGAAGAAGTGTAAAACTGCCTAAACCAAAACAATGAAAAAACCATAACACTACTAGAAATGTGCCCTGAATTTTTAATTTTCTGAACCCAAACCCATCCTGCTCAAGTAGAGCAGAAAATTGCCAAATTAGGACATCAGAAAAATCGTACTGAAAGAATAAGTCATAGATTTTGCAAGTTTCTTCAATTATCAAAGGTCTAAAATTGTAAGCTGAGATTGAAATGCATGGTTGCTTGTAAACCCTTTTCTTAACAACACTTTGTAGAACAACTTTGGAGTGAAGAATTTCCCAAACATTGAACAAATTCTGGAGCGATGAAACGGTAGCCACTGAAACATATTTGTATTTAATTTTAAACATGTCTTCCGCCGGGTGTGTGCACTTTTTGGTTAAGCCGTAGCAAGGAACGTAACCGATTAGCACTGCATTAATTTCAACATGAACAAACAATAGCAGAGCTGAAGTCAGCGCTGTTGAAATGTAACGATTTTCAGAATGCAATCGCACATCTAAATCATCCGAAAAATGTGCAACAATTATAGATGGATATTTTCTGGGTCGTTTTCGACTAATATTATCAACCACGGTTTGTAACGCAAGGTTGTTCATATTTTCTGCAGGGAATGAAGAATCGGAAACGGAAAGTATGTCAGAAGAAGTAAATCTATTGTGGGTAGTTGTTAAAGCATTTGCTTCTAATATTTCCTGGTAAACTTTATGCGTTGTATTATAATCTTCTGTCAAATTAATGTAGTTACTCATATCAAACACTACTAAAACACATTTAAACACAATGCATTGATGAATTAGAGGATTTGTTAGAATTTGAGATGGCTTTGGCATAATTTCTATTGTTGATACTTTGAAATTATTAATTAGTGTGTTTTGGAGTTCAGACCAGGTTCCTAATTCTATTCCAACCATTTTACAGGAACATTTGATGCAAGTTACGACATCGGTTTACATTCACGTTTCAAGCCAGTAAATAAATCTCCTCATTATCCATTAACAGCTAATTGCTGACAGCAAATATTTTTGGAGGGCTTTAATTTTTTTCGGACAACCAGTAGCCATTATTCGTTTTAATGAAGATTTGACAACTATTAACTGGAGTTTTCATAGGTCCATCTTAACTTAAACAATTATTAGTCAATACTTTAAAACTTCACATTAGCTTATTTATTAGGGCCTACTTTACATTGTATAAATAATTAATCATCCAACGTGTCCCAATAGATTTCTAGTGTACGCAAAGAAACTTTATTGAATATTAACAGATCACAATTTGAACATCAGTAAAAAAATTAGATGTGCAATAAATCAATCATGCATTTAAATTTTAATTTGTTACCGCACAACACACTGCGATGGCAGACCTGATGGGCGGCAAAAATTATTTTTTGTGGTTTTTTTAGCCGTTTTTTAAACTGTACAGCCAGGTTGTGGTTTTGATGTATTTTACTCAGAATTTTGTGCTCTTTACGATGAAAGTACTGGCATGTGGTTATCGGCCGGGGTTATTTGATACATTTGCGACAAGGGCAATGTGGTGTTTATAGGGTCTTGATAAAGGGACGACATTTTCCCGGTGTTAACTAATAGGGATTTGGCTGAAATTTCGACCACTTATTCTCCAAATAATTCAACACGTGGCAATTCAGGGGTTTTTAAAAACTCGAAAAAACACGCGCGTAAATTAAAAACCAAGACCATCGGATTTTTACAAAAACTCGCATAATACATACATATTAAATTTTAAAATATTCAAAAATTCCCAACAACCTCTGCGGTGACCTCAATACATTTTAAATTCAAGAATATGAGTGTTTTTTGCACTTTTCGTAATCTCAGCGGTTTTTGAGTTTTTTG
Source organism: Orchesella cincta (assembly GCA_001718145.1). Lineage (NCBI taxonomy): Eukaryota > Metazoa > Arthropoda > Collembola > Entomobryomorpha > Orchesellidae > Orchesella > Orchesella cincta. The sequence continues at coordinate 22,526 of LJIJ01002298.1, forward strand.
GAAAAAATTGGTCGTCATGATTTTACGTGCGTGTTTTTTAGAATTTTCAAAAACCCTTAGATCTCTACCTGTGGAATTGTTTGGAGTATAAGTGGCCCAAATTTCAGCCAAATCCGTTAAATAAACACCGAGAAAATGCCGTCCCTTTACCAATACCCTAAAAGCATCACATTGCCCCTGTCGCAAATGTTTCAAATAACCCCGGCCGATAACCATGTGTAACATGCATAGCTCACATAGGTCTTTATTCATTATTACTGGCATAGCCATGATTCCATCAGAAACACACATATCAGGTCGATTACATATAGCTGCCGAAACTTCTCTCATGTGCTTTATAATTGTTTAGTATGTTATAATTATTTATGTAAACGGATGTTTTCTGCTTTGTAGCTAGTTGGTTTTTCTGCGTTATGTTATGTTATTAAGTTTGTAAATTTGATGCAAGAAGTCAGTACTACTGCCCACTATTATCAACTTTGTTAAGTTCATCCCCGAATGAAGTAAAATGGCAGAGCGTTATGAAAATCTCGATTTGTTCTCATTCTTGGCTGATAGCTAATGATATTGCGTCAAGAAAATAACGTCAAAAAACCGAGACAAACAACACATTGTGTTAAACTTCTCAGATATGAAAACAAACTGTGGATAGATATTTATGGTTAAGAATTGGTGAAACTATCAAGCACTCGACGTCGATCAACGTCGGTTATACCACTATATCGTTAAAAGTGTATCAGGATGTGGTGGTCAACATGATGGATTGCAATCATTTCTTGTTTATTTACTTATATTGAGGTCGCGTTCATTTCACGGTAATGCTGACAAACTTAAAGCCGTACATATAACCATAAGTCATCAATATGGATTGAAAATCGAGGACGCTTTGAGAAAACTGTCCAAATGACGCAAAAAGTTGCCGTATTGCAAAATATTTCTACTGACAACGACACTAAATAATTAGAATTCTAAATTAGGAAATGCGTTAAATGTGGTTTGGTTAGCATTGTAGCATAAGTCGTTCAGTAATAAAAAACTACAAATGTTTCCTCCTTTTTACTTCCTGATACAAATCAGTTTTCTAGAACTCTGATACATGTTTAGCGTTTAACCAGGAAGTAATAAAAAATGTCACTTCATCATATTTACAAACTTCCTGATAAAAGCTCATATAAAGTAATTTTTTGTTAGCATTCTAAATTAAGTTTTGATATAACACGTCTTGACATTTTACAATGTGCTTACTAGGCTTGTTCCGGAAGTGTCTATTGCTGGCAATATTACTCTTCGTTTTGTTTTTGAACATTGTCGACAGCAGGTTTCTTACGCCATGGTTTATTGGTATTGTAGTGGATACAGAATCTAAATATCAGGGAAGACCAATAACTCCTAATACTAAATATGAAGCAATGCTGAAGTTAAACCTATACTTTCATCGTGCCAAACAGGGTTGCCGACGACATCAGGTTACTAACTTAAGTAAAATATCATAATTACATATTAGGAATACAACATGACTTACATTATTGCTTGTATTTTACTCTACAACAGGAAAGTCCCTCGCACAGATGCCGCAATGACTGTGAATGTGGGAAACGAAGATTTTGCAGTTCGCATCAATACTGCCAAGATCGTGGAAATAATTATTATCGTTAGAATCAATAATTTAAATAAAAACGTTAAATTGTTTACTTACGATTAAAATTTATTAAATTCTGATTATTTTTAACACTGATATTGACATAAATTCACACAAATTAATTTGAAAACGTTAGCAAAAAATGCTGCTGGAATTCAGATTTAAGCTCAACCTGTAAATTTATTTGGTCATTGTTTTGAAAAGATTCTCGTTGACAGTTCAAGAAGTAATATCAGAGCAGCCAATATCAATAAAATTCCTGAGACAGCTAACGTTCCTAGAAATGCAAATATTTTGGTGGGCTGAACTACAGATTCCGTACTTCTTAATCGATTGTCAGTCAAGAGCACATAATTAAACAACGTCCCATCGCTGTAGCTAACTTGCCGGAGTTTTGTTTCATTTTGAAGTTGACCCAATAGTTCCGTTTTCCTATGTCGACGGATGGATAACTCGTACAATCCCGATTGAACAAAAAACCCTAAAAACTTTCCAAAGGAAAACGTTGCAAAGCAAGGTGATTTCTGGATCCAAAATTCAAACGTTTTGAAGAAAGGTTTCTGCTTTGATACAATCCGCTTAAATCCAGTTTGCCCGAATAATGCTACGTTCCATTTGGTTTCACAGTCACCTTCGCATATAACTGCAAGCTTTGAAAACCTTCGATTACTTTTTTTCTTGACCGAGTTAACAAATTCTGGAACAAAAGTAGATATAATTATTGTATCTGGAACATATCTCCAAACGCTTGTGTGCTTCCCATCCGAAACATTTCTTAAGGTTTCGGAGTAACGTCCAGTTTTCATGAAAAATAATTTGTACTGTAGTTTCAAATAAAATTCCTTAAGTTTAGTAGGTAAACGCCAGTCATAAATCACCGATAAGGCATACAATTCGTCCCAAAATGTGTGTGGTGCTAAGGAACTAAATTCCGTACTGTTAAGCAGCTCCTCGATATCACGTGGGTAGTTTTGTACTTCCCTTTCCGCAGTAAGGAAGGAATACAACGAAGAATTATAACAAAGTCGTAGAAAAATTAAAATGAAAATCCATGTAATTATTAGACTTGTCCCTCGGTGACTAATATTAGTCCATTTCTGCTCGTCTTGCTCAAAGAGCGTGGTTACATGCCACAACAGAACATTGGTAGCCGTCTGATTTTCTATCCAAATCAGCCATCCAGATATTCCAAATAATGCTGCTAAAATGCACAACCAAACGCCTGAATTGAAAGGAGTTAATAGAGCCATTAAATTTGTATCAAAGAAATTCTGGTTTGGCATTAGTATTTGAAACGTGTATTCGTTCTGCTTTTGACCATGAGAATAAATTGTTAGAATGTACTCAAATCCAATCGGAACTCGTTGCCTCAAGTTAATTATTGTCGAATAAAAAATTGCACAATCTTCCAAATTTGTGCAGTTGCTGTAATGAAAGTACGCTCTGTAAGTTTCACCTGTTTCGTCACTTAGAGCTAATTTTGCTTTTACCCCATTTTCCGTCATATGCTTCCATAATTGAGTGGAAATATCACTTTTATGCTCAAAATTAGAATGAATATGTCGATGAAAGGCTACAAAGTTGTTAATAGATGTTATGGAGTTCTTATTCAAAGCCTCGAACGAAACCACAAACGAAATTCGAAAGTAAGTTGTTGCTGGCTCTTTAGTAACAACTGGATTCACGGCTACACAAGCAAAGCAACCTAAATAAACTAACTCCGTATTTAACTCGACAAAAATAAGAGGGACTGTGCTAAAAAGTGAAACTACAAATTGTTCGTTTGTGTCAGAATCAGTAACAACTGTTGTGGAAGTTGGTGATAAAATTATTGTTGGGAGCTTGATTAAATGAGCATGTTGAAATTCTGGAATATGAATTTGCAACGGATGGTTTTTCTCAATTTTTTGAGGAAACGTTGAATCCAAAACAAGTAACAGGTCAAACGAACCAAACCTATTAGATTTAATAGTTTTGGCATTTGCTTGTAAAATGTATTTTAAGGCTACAACACGGGCATCGTCATTAGGATCTTGCAATAGTTTTGTGTTTTTAAATTTATGAAAGAGCTTTCCAACCCATAAATTTATTAGTATGCATTGAAAAATTATGCACTGGCTTAAAATTTCATATGAAACCGGGTTTGCCTCATCCCACAGAAATTCCAATGTGGAGGAACGAAAATGTTCTAATAAAGTGGGTTGCACTTGAGACCATATTGCAGCGTTTTTAGAATCTTTCATTTCCGTTTTAAGGCGAGCTATCTTACTAGTAATAGCGTGTGAGCGCATTAAGAATGTTGAAGATAGAGAAGTAGAAGCAAAAACTGTGTATGACCAAACTGTTGTTGTATTCAGTATTTGAAGTATAAGGTTCAAGTGTTAATACATTTTACATACTTTTGAATAGTTTAAAATTAAAAAATCCAATCAAAATAAAATAAATACAAATATACCTAGTACGTTTGTTATTTGTTTGAACAATGAACACGTACTTTTAGAGCTTAAAAGCATATGAAATTTGTATGCCAATTTGGCCCGTCATTAACTTTAATGTTCGTAAAGCCAATCTACTTAAATTCATCTAGGTGTATGAATTTAACTTCCAAGGTGTCTATGGAGTGCTTGAAATGGCAATTTTTCCTAATGCAAGAAGCCATATTTTGTAATTGTTTTTAACTATAGGTGGGCGAAGCCAACAAGGATAACTCAATTTTATGAAAGAAGGACAAAGTTTTATACAAATTAATTTGTGTTATGTGAGGTCCAAGCTATGTTTATTCGCGTTTCTGTTGAGACTGGAAAGTAACGCATAGTCTTTGTAAAGAAGAGGGAAAAGAAGAAGCACACTTTTGCTATAAGTATTCATTCATTTGTTTTAACAACTGATGCTGTATCATTATTTAATGCTTTAAATTTATAAATCTATATCATTATTTAATGCTTTGTAAAAAACGCTATATCGCTTCATGAATGAAGCTAAATGAATACGCTTGGTCGGTGAAGGAAGAGGTTGTGACTGGATAAAAGGTTATTGGATGCTTTCCTCAAATGAAATTGGTTGCTATGTGAGATAAATATGATGGGGAAAATATAAATGAACAAGAAAATTTATTTGTTTTTCTAGTTTGTAAGTCGTTTCTAAATAGAAATCGTTTCATAGAAATATTTTAGTTTGAGAACGTCTTTGTTTTGAGAACTTTCAGAGATTATATATTCCTTCCGGTACTTTCGATAGTGAGTAGTAAGCTGATTAATAATAATTTTTAAACATACCTTAAAACACTCATAATGAGAATATGTAATCTTAAATTCTATGTATTTCTTGTGTTTTTCTATTTGTAGTATCCTTCTGCCCCAATCCCGTTACCTTGTAACCTTTCATAGTAAATTTTGTTAGTTGTCAGGTTTTTCACTTTCTATTTTAAGGCCAGGTGTCCTCGACGAGTGCTTTTCCATCGGTTTGCATTTAGATGAATAGCAGTCATACACAAGCATTTGAAGGTTTAATCTAAGCATAAATACCGAACTACTAAAGTAAAAAAATTAATACGCTTATGTATTCTCTAACAGAAATTTTTCTCGAATTACCTCCGACGATTACATTGCTTCCTCTGTCTCCACTACCCACAATGGGTTTGTCATACTCTCCTCACTATTGCTCATACTCATGCATTACTCTTTGGATGAGAAAGTTTGCACACGCTGTAACGATTAACAGAATCGCCTGTTCCTGAATTTAATACGTTGCAATTTTTCATTTATTACTTTGATAAACCTATAATAAACTGGAAAATTCTTATGGGGCTTCTGGAGAAGACATTAAGGGAGCCGAATTTTTCCAATCCAGGATTTACGCAGACATCCAATGTACATATTCTCAAAAATAACTTTCATATCATGAAACTGGTTCTTAGTTAGGTCAGACTAGAAATAATGTAACTTTGTGACAAAATCATTTATGTGTGTGTTTTGCCTATTGTAGGCAGTTTTAAAACTAGTATGGTATTTTAACTAGTTTGGACTTATTAAAATGTTTGATACGACGCAATTAAAAGCGCAATCATCAATTCGATTTCACAAAAAATAATAGAGATGTTTATCTTCAGGCTTTTTGATTGAAGTTGAAGCAATTTCGTAGTAAAAATTCAATTTCCTACTGTGTAACTTACCTGAGCATGTAATGATTCGTCGGTAGTTAGGCATGCAATGTAAGGAAACAAGTTTAGTCTCTTTTTGTCATCGCATAGAACTATCACACACAAAAAATTGAAAAATATCCATTTTTAAGGCTCTAAACTTTCACATTTCCCATCATTTACATGTTTTTGTAAAAATTGCAAACCTAATTTTCTAAGCACTTTGTCACTACAATACTATTAAGCCAAGGCAATGTTTTAATACACATTTTAACGTAATTCATGGATGCTCAAAACTGTATCTGGAGTAAATTGACACTGCTCTTGGAGGTAAAAATCTAGCAAAAACCCTTATGTGTTTCGTCTTTAAAGTCAGTGCAGAAACATTAATTTTTCGTGGTATGGCACCGTGACCAACA
>LJIJ01002299.1:0-28717 GCA_001718145.1 Orchesella cincta
GGATCGAGCTAATAATGATATTAAGTCCATCGTGAGATTTTCAATGCCGCTGGGTGGGAACATGGGCAATGGTCGTAACTCATTTATCTGGTCTCCATCTCTTTGCAATTTTCTAAATGAGTGGCGGAGTTTTCGAGAAAATTTACACGCATATTCACACCATTTTATTCCCTTAAATTAACGCTGAAACGGAAGCGAAACGTTTTTGTGCAATTTGGCTACCACCAGTTCTATTCTACCTTGGCCGCATAAAAACAATAAATTTCATGGAGAAAAATATTCCTCTCAATGTTGCGATGACATTTGGCAAAGTTATGGCAGTAAACCTTTTAGGAGGACGTACCATTTGTTATTTGAAAGATTACATGTTATTACAGTCAATAATTGAAGGATACACGGAAACTTTGAACGGAATAAGAGCACAATATCGTGCAGCGTCAAAAGCTATGATATCTACCAAAGCAAGTAAATGATTGGATGGAGCTAGTAACTCTCCTTAGGCTGCAAACTAAAAGAGTAGCAAACTACCTTAGTTTAACAAATTTGTGGTCGCTTACAGAGCTATTCTCATCATCACTGCAGTATTTAACAATCATACTGTTTTTAGTTATTAACGATGCTCCGGTGTATAGTCGACAATCCAACTTTTTACCTTTTGCATTTGTGTTTACACTGGCGTTTGTAGCTTCATTGTATTGGAAAGCGTCATTTGCGGAGTCCATCACAACTATTGTAAGTACTTCAAGCATAGTTAAATATGAATGAATAAGCATTATTTTTATTTCTTTTAAGGAGGAAGAAATTTCACAAACAATAATCGAAATGCAGATGTCAAGAAGTGACTGTGAGAGTCGGCTTGAGGTATACCAGACAAATGATTTTATAAAATGACTAACCATGGAAAGAGCAAGCAATAAAAAGTTTCATTAAATACTAAATATTTCAATTCAGATGAAATTAATAATTGACATGATCCAAACGGACCCTATAAAAATTCAACTGGGAAACCTAGTAACGCTGAACAAAGGGCTATTGCTTTCGGTAATAAAATGTTTCAATATTTATTTTTCTTCCTAAAATTACCATTCCGTTTTAATTCATTTTTTCAGTATTTCAGTCAGCTTGCATCATACCTTGTCATTGTTCTTCAGCTGGCAAAAGGGTAAAATCAAATATTACGGGGTGAATTTTGAAATTTAAGAACTTGAGTGAGCTATGCAGTATAAAAATCGTACTTATCCATTACTCCATATATTATATCAAACTATTAATATAAGTAAAGATGTTCAAAACCCCAAACCAACCTATTCAAGGTGTTTTAATTAATAATGGAGGTAAAATGACGATTGTGAGCTGTGTCATACTTGCATTTTAATTGAGTTGATGGGGTAAGCTGAAACTAATACAGAATGCGTAACTTCAAACGATTATGTTAAAGTTTCAATTTTTCTGAATATTAATAGGTTTTTTGCAATGGCTTTAAAACCATAAGAAAATGAACAATTTGCATGTAACGAGTCTTTAGTTAATTTATGCATTCAAATAGATTGAATCATCATGCACAAAAAATGAGATACGGAGGCTGCAAAAATACTTACATAATATAGTATTTTAATTTTTCATGAAAAAATTCATGCTATTTGTGATGAAATTAATTTAACAGTCCATGAAAATTAATATGACCAACTTTACTATTTCATCTTGCTTTACAGCAAGCATTTACAACGTTTACATTTCATGGTTATGTGCAAGAACGATATTTTTGCTTGCTAACAAAATCAACGTTGATGATGATAATGAGAATTGGAAATGAGCATAGCCTCTGAGTAAGCATCACAAAGAAAGGGGAAAGCAAGGAGCGAATCTCGCTCAATGATTTTATCGATCCGTTTTCCAAGCAGCATCCAAATCCAGACGAGAGCGAGAGTAGTGTAATGCTTTCCCCCTCTATCTACATGTTATACTCTTGCCGATTGTCAACGGGATGACAGATGCATATACCACGTATATATTTTACCAGTTCGCTTCTCCTTTTCTTAGAAGAAAACAAACACACCCACGACAACATTGAAATTCATTGGAGTTTTTTTGCTACCAGACGCACATTCAACTAGTCTTTCCAAGTTTACTATGATAAAAAGTCAATAAATATTTAGTAAATTTTAATCACCATGAAAGAGCATATTGCTACAGATTCAACAGTTTCAGCCACTGTTCATTCCCAGTCAAAAAAGGCCTATTCTGCTGATAACTCTTTGAGTAGCACCAGTGGTCTGGGTTGTGACACGAGTGGGAATGTCACGGCGGCTTCCTCTCCTGCAACAATTCCATTGAGGCTTCAACAAACCTTTAGTAATCCTAGTCAAGAAGTGATTGTGCAAGTTCAAGGCTCATCATCATCACCATCATGTTATCAATCTCCGGGTTCAAGTCAGGGAGCTTCTAGGGCTTCCACTCTGTCTCTTTCCCATTCTCTTCATAAGAAAAAGGTTAATATAATACCAAGTGGGGGAGACAAATTGGGACAGCTAAAAAATGACGTGGATATAGAATCTGATGTGGATATTGAAGCGGCACTTGAAACAACGGCGCTCAATCATGGCGCACAATTTCCCAGCGGGAATGAGAGTAGAACGACAACACCTGGAGAGAATTATCTCACCATGTCAGGTATGAATTTTCATTCACAAATTAAATAATTTTATTTTTTAAATTAATATCGATTTTTCAAAAATTTCAAATTTTACATTTTTAATTAAAAATTTTGAAATTCCACACGTTTTAGAAATTTTAATTTCACACTTTTTAATTACAAATCTTGTAATCCCCACACGTTTAGAAATTTTAAATTTTACACTTTTTAGTTACAAATTTTGTAATCCCACACTAGATTTTCAATGAGACTCTCGTTTGAGACCTCGTTCGACCCAACCAAGAAACAATTCGAAGAGGTTTCTGAAATGTTTTACTTAGGAAAACGAAGGTAATAATACAGTATACACATCATTCGTCCACATTAACTGTTCAAGTAGGAGAGTCAGTTAGTCAGTCGTAGTGTTCGTGGTTAGTATATTGTTTTCTACTCTATCATAGGCTCAGGTCTTCAGAACAACAAAAATGCATAGTAACGGTGCATGTTGTATAGCTTATCAAAATCGCACTTTCTTATCGAGACTCTCGATAAAGTCTCGAGACCTCAAAGTTTACCTTATCGATACAAGTATCGAGACTTCCCGGACTGCCAATTCTCGTTAACAACCTATCCCACACGTTTTAGAAATTTTAAATTTTACATTTTTTTAATAATAATTTTGGTATTTTGAAGGTTAAAAATTAAAATTTTGACATTCGTATCTCCAGCACAATCAAACCGCCGCAGAGAGCTGGTCAAACATTGCGATGCTCAAGCTCCAAGCAATCTCCCAGCTCATTGAATCCACCCACACAAAGCTCAAAGCCCAGCTAGAATCCACCTCAGCCCCCACAAATGGTAATAACGGCACACCATCCTCAAAACCCGGGTGTTGCTGTTGTCCTTGCTGCTCATGTGGCCGAGGTCCTCACATCTTTCTCTGGTCTATCATCACCTTTCCTTTCGTCTTTCTTTTCGCTTCCATCTACTCCTTTTACATGGGCACACTCACCTGGTACAATGTCTTCTCCCTTTATACCGAAGAGGAAAAACCATTTCTCTGCAGAATTCTGATGGCACCCATACTCATCCTTTCTTATCCAGTTTTCATCCTTCTTTCAACCCCTGGGCTGGGATTGTACACAGCCTGCTCGTCAATAACTTGTCAATGGTTCAGGTGGAGAAGTTGTGTTCAAGACCTTGAAAAGGGGTTTTATGCTTGGCTCTGCTCAATACTTAAAGTAGAAGAGTGCTCGCCATACACTGAAGTGGTAATTGTGGGGCAGTTGGATGGACTATTAACTCACAGCAGCAGTGCTCCAGCAGGTGTTGGAATTGGAGGTCCTAATAATGGCCCACCTGCTCATCATCCTGCTCATCAACATCATCGTCATCATCAAGGTGAATAGAAACTGTACAGTATGACTAACCAAACGTTATATTTCAGTTGTTTATAACTTTATAGAAAGAATACTCAAGTAAAAACAATTTTGCCAAATTAGTCAGTCGATTTGCTGCCAATGATGTACAAAAACTCATTGTAATTAAAATAAACTTGCTATAAGCTCGAATACCAAGCAAACTCTTGTATATGAGCTCATTCAAGAAGAAATCTTTGGTTTTGTGAATAAAGGAAATTCACAATTATTTGCAAGCAATTTGCTGATATGGGGTCACGCTTTGTGCGATGTACGATGGGCGAGTTCGTTGGGATCAGACAAATGCGCAAAAGAATGCTAAATCAAAAGCAAACTACCCAAATCCAAGCAACACATAATAAGCATGCATAAAAAACGAAAAGCTCATGAGTTTGAGATGGGCTAAATCATGTGCAAAATGAGTCATTATCATTATCCACCCCATCTCACATCCTTTTTGATTTGAACCATACTAATTATCGCTATCTTGTACAAATTTGGAAATCTTGATGAAGGTGTATTAAGTCTGCCCAACTGACTACCATCTTGCAACTATTTAATCTGGACATGGAGGTAAGAGTGTAAACTACACCAAAGAATAGCTGAAAATGGCTAGAAAATTGATTCAAGTTTTACTGTTTTTCTTTTGTGGAATACTTTTTGAAAATGGAAACAGTCAAAGACCACAGATCCTTATAGACATAGTGTGAACCTTGATAGTTTGAGTGGAAGATACCGTTTGGATCGAGAAGTGGATTGGGAAACTGAACGAATTACTTTTAATGTGACTGTCAAATACTACTGGTTATATTGGCTTTGCCTGTCGAAAAATGGGGAGATGGAAGGTTCAGATATTATTTAGGTGGAGTGGATAGATTTGGCGAAGCTTATTTTACAGATCGATTTGAAGTTGGCGGACCTCCAACAATAGATCAATCTCAGGATTGGAAATTGCATGAAGCTTGGGAAAGAAATGGAACGACTTTTCTCAGTTTTTCAAGGCCATTTGATACTTGTGATATGGAACATGATGTGGCAATTACGAATGATTATCTTGCGGTGATTTGGGCTTTTGGGGAAACGGATGATGTGGAATTCCACCAAAACAAGAAAATAGTGTTTATCCTATTTACCTTCTTGACCCCGATTTGACCCCGGATTCGATAAACAATAATTTTCCTACTGGGCCACCGAAACCAGAGGATTTTATGAATGTATTTCAAATAACGAGTCAAGTGGAAATGACCGCTGTGGATACGAAGTACTGGTGTTCATTTCATAAAGCTCCAACAACCACAAAGCATCATATTATTGGGTAATTTGATAAAAATATTTTACAAATTGAAACAAATGAAACAATTATGAATGTTTTCCATTTTTATTTCAGTACAACACTGTATTCCCATCTGAGTTTGACAGACGACACGTCCATCATTTGCTCCTAACAAGATGTAGAGCTCCTGCTGGTTCTGACCCAGACCAGTTTTTTAGGCGAGCTGTGGAAAGTGGAGGAGATTCCTGTATATACGGCTCTCCCAATTTGCAACAAGAGACTGTATCTTGCGGAGAGTTAATTCACGCCTGGGGATACAATGGAAGAAGCATAATTTTTCCAGATCACGTTGGTATCCCAATGAGCGAGGATGGAAGTGAATATTTCATGCTCCAAACTCATTTTGATAATCCTGACCTTCTTACAAATGTCAATGTTACTGTTACATTGGAAGCTTTTTACACTGATGAAATTAGGTAATTATTGTTTCTTTCGCTACTTTTTTACACCCTGTTTTATTTTAAAATGTTGTAATTTAATTAAAAAGGGAAAACGAAGCCAGTGTAACTCTAATTGGAGGAACAGTACCCGGTGTTCCATCGTTCCTACTCCCACCTAATTCTGAGGAGCATACTATCATGGGGCATTGTGCAACTGGCTGTACATCTAGATGGATTCCACCTGAAGGCATTTCTGTTTTTGCTGCATTTCTCCACACTCACACTTCCGGTCGGGGAGTGAGATTCCAGCATTTCCGGGGCAATGAGGAACTTCCTTGGATTTCTAGCGATGATAATTTTAACTTTAATTATCAACAAGTGAGATTGTTACGAGAAGAGAGGAGAATACTTCCAGGAGACCAATTGATTCAAACATGTGTCTACAACACGATGGCAAGAAACGGGTCGGCAGTTGTTGGAGGTCATTCAACAAGACATGAAATGTGCATGGCTTTTGCTTACTTTTACAATCGGATCCCGGGTTTTGCCACCTGTGCCAGCCAAATTGAGACGGAGGAGTATGCCAACTTGGTTGGAATTTATAATACGACCTTGTAAGTTTTTTTTGAGTAAAATGGGTAAAAATTAAGTTAAAACTAGCTAAAATGTTTCTACTTGATTTTATAGTGATAGGACTAGAGGGGAAGCTGTTATTGCAGAGCCAGCTCAATATGCCGGGCTATCAGTGGCAAATTATGCCACAAATAATATCAACTGGGATACACAAATGAGAAGCGATTTACAGAGGCATCACAGGCTCCAGCCACATACATCATATTGTCCCAATGCAGTCGCCACCGTGGGAGAAGCAGCTGTAAGCAGGTTGACTGGTAATAATGCGGTTTCCGTACCCAACGGAAATTCTAATGTTGGAAATAGTGCGATGAGTCAGTACGAGTCTCGTTTCCGAGCAGATATTACACCGTTTTCTCCACCTCCACGATGTTTGAAGCAAAGCGAAAGTCGAGGTGGCAATCATGAAGCAGTTAGGCCTGGTAGTGAAACAAAACAGTTTGGTAGAACAAAATTTGGTCGAGGACGTCGCGAAAATGGTAGAGGATGGTCACATAAATAGTACAAATGAATGAGATTTTACCTTGTAGCTGCAGCTCAACTCTAATTATTTATTATGTATTTGTAGTGAATGTATACGAATTATATTTACAAAATAAATTAAAATTCGAAAAATCACCCAAAACAGCCTGTTTAAATGTAACATCCTATTTGGCAATAATTAATAACGATTCATGAATTTAAAAATATTATGTAGTCTTCAGCGAAGGCACCAAATTAAAATTATTAGACGTACGTACGTTGTATAAAGGTGGCACCTACTTTGTTGATGCTGATGTTGCTTACGATTGACGGGTATGATCTTTGGAATTGTACTATCTATTTAATAACACTCAGTCAGTGCTCGTGACTAATTATTCCTCTCGGGAGCCTTGATTTGTTCCATTTCTAGGGAAATTGATTACTTGCCCGAAGCAACTTATGTTGGCGCTTAATTAGTCTGCCGGGGAAATACTACAGTCCCTATTTCTTTTAAAATACAATCTCTATCTCAGAAATTTACATGTTTTACTTTGCTATTAGTAAAGTGATAAGCACTTCACTGCAAACTATTTAGGTAAAAATGATTTGACCGTAAGTTTCCATTATCTGTAGAATAAACAATGTAAGAGAAGAAAATTGATATTTGAGCAGTTTTTGATACTCAACTCAACACTCTATCTAGCCAGCTCTTGTATAAAGGGTATGAAAGTGGATTTCGATAGCAGTTGTGAACCAGAGTTTCAGCTAGAAGCTGTGACAGCTCTGTGAGTTCGCTCCAGAATTGCTTAGATTAAAGTCTGACTCATGTTCAGCTAAATCGGGGTTATTTTGTTTAAAATCGACTTAATCCTTCAAAATAGCATTGAAGTTAGTCAACCCGGCGAATTATTAGTCTCGCGTGGAGCCTAATTATGTTCCCGGGGAAGGTGACTTATTAGTCAGCTGGGCACTGAACGAGTGCTACGTAAAATATAAAAGGCAACGTTTCATAAATTTATTTTTTATTTTCAGTCGTAAGTTATGTTATGTTAAATTTTACATGACAAACCTTTAAATTGTATGTAAAAATCGTTTTAAAACTACTTTTCAGACAGGCATAGAGGTATTTGTGACCTATTTAGTACTGTGGTCATATTTAACTGAAAATTGTTAACATGGTCAGGCGTCGTTTATGCGGAACACGTATAACTACACAAAGAATTCAAGAGACATGAAATTAGATATTGAAATTGCCTGTAGATAGGTATTAGTTATCTGAATTGTATTAGATTTTTTTACGTTTTAACTTTCTTTGTCGAACAACGAACATAAAAACATGAATTTAGTTGTTGGGCTTCAGAAAACAAGGTTTTAACATTAATAATTTATTGAATAACTATTAATAAAACAACCATTACATGAGCTGATTTTAATGATTTTTTATTTGATTTTATTTGAAAAGCTGGGTCACTAACGTTCAGTTCTCGTTTTGCTAAGAGTAGAAACAATGTCAGATTCAGGAATACCGCTGAAATGGGTCGCATTTGGAATTCCATTCAGAACAGTCGATAAATTTATACCTTTTCCGTTTTTGTGGGACGCAGAAACCAGAAAACTTACATTTAGAAAGGGTGAACATCTCAAACGTTTAAAAACGTGGTTCTCAATATCTGTTCTAGGATTTACCGGCCTTTGCTACACACTACACTTATTTAGTCTCATTTCTCACTTTCAACAAACTTCCATTCTGTATCTTGAGCTAGCATTGACACTTTTGATAATACTACTGCTTTTGCTGACTGTATTTGCAGCAGTTTATTTTACACTAAATGGAGTTGAAATGGCTGCCCTCTTCAGCGACAGTTACCAAGCGCAGCATGAAGGTTTGTTAATAATGTTTATTCGAATAAATTTTGAAAAACTTAACGAAAATAAATTACAAATAGTCTTTTCTAAACTTTAAAGCTTCTACCCAGTTGGGAATAGAATATTTATCTCGGCCACCACCTTTCTACAAAGACATATTTGGGATCATTCTGTGCGTCAACACATACACTTTTGGACTCGTAGCATCGGTGTTGTTTCCTACAGCTGGAATATACTTGGAAGTAGATCTTTTCGCTGTACTTTTTAAATCTTGTTCAGAATATGATCAACTGAAATCCTCTCCCTTATCATTTGGAATAAGATATGCGACATCACTTTATCCATGTCTGGTTGGAGCACGATGGATGATATTTCTGCTAGTCCAATTGTTTCTTGTACTCACCTTGGGAAATGTTGGTTTAAGCGATCTAAATTATGTAGTAAAAGAACCTTCCCACTTTCCACATTTGCCCCAAAAACCTCCAAAAATATTGCAGCGCGAGGATAAGCTACAACTTCTTAAATGGAAAATGTTTGTTATAAACATAATTATAATTCAACGAAGAATTTACTTGCAAACAAGATTTTGGTCCTACAACATTGGTTACCTCGGTTATGCTTTAGTCGTAGTGGGAATATTTTCATGGTCCGTTTTAAACTTTGTGGTAATAAGTTTGTGGAAGATTTTGGACAAGGAAATCATTTTATTGGGTATTTTGGCGACGTCGGTTTGCCTTTTCTTTTACGTTAGTCTTGTTAGTTTTGTCTCAAAAATCGAGGAAAAGTCGAACAACTTGAATGCTACGTTAACTGATGCTTTGGCTAACCATCGTTTGGGAAAACGGTATACACGTGCGTTACGTATTGCGAGAATTAATTTTCTTTGTCTCACATTCAGACATGACAATCTAGCAAATTTACTAAATATCCCTCTTGATTTTACGCTGCAGCTTCTGTTGACGTTTGGTAATGGGTAATTAAATAATTTAGGAAATGCGTAATCTACGCATTAAAATGAACTATCCTACAAATTTTCAGCAAAATCGCAAACAAAACGTTTGAGGCACCCTTGGGTCTTCTTTAATTAAAGTCCACTTTATGTGTTTGCAAAGCTTGGAGGTCACCTACAAAAGTTTTTAAGCTGGCAACAGTTTCACTTTGGAATTAAACTAAAAATATCTAAATTTACACATACCAAAAACATCTAACCGTCATGCATGAGTCATAGCGTTCAAAAATATTAGCTCTCACTGAAACTGGAATAAATATCTATTTACGTATAGGCAAATGTGTAAAATGTATGACACATTCAGCCGGTACTCAAAAATGCCGATGCCCAACATTAAACCAACATCAAATTTTTGTGTGACGGTAGGAAGGTAAGTTTTAAAAATAAAATTTAAATTAAAAGTAGTTTCTTCTCTAAAATCAAACTCAATCCATGTAAATAAATTTTTAAAAACGTTACAACAAGGTACAACAAAAAGGAAAGGCTTCGTTTGAACATGCTTTGAGTCTAATTTTATTTTAAAAACAGAACAACGCCCAGTTTTTTTATAGATTCGAACATTCAACTGTCAACCTTCAAGGAAACATCAAGTAAGGTAATTGGTTGTGGTCTTCAGCTACCCTTAAATATGGATATTGGTCAAGCATTTTTCAACACTCTTCGCTTTCATCAAAACTTCATAGAATTACCGCTCTACTTTGATTTAAAAAGTGGCCAAATAATAGTCAATAAATATCTTCAAAATCGATGGAAAATGCCAACTTGGCATTTCAACAATTTTGCCATGGTTACCTTCTTCATATATGTAATATTGCATTTAATATCCCTGCAAAAACATCCAATAAGTGAAATAGCGGAGGAAATGGTTGTGTATGCATTTATGCTAAGTGGAGCATTGTTGATGATAGCCACTTTCTCAACTATTGAGCAGAACCCACATTTTATGGCAATGCACACCATGGAAGCATTGTGGGCTGGTGGAGTAAGATACAAAGGTAAGCTCTTTTTAAATATTTTAGGCGTGTATTATTTAAAATTGATCTTTGACAATCTTTATGAACAGGTTACCCATCCCGCAACCGGATTCCAAAGTTTGCTGAAATGTTTGGGTATGGCTCAGTTGCAGGGTTCTACATAATTGCGGGAATTGCATTTCTTTTCCCAATGCTACGTGACTACGATCCCTTTTCCCGAATAGTAAAGAATTACATTCCATTAGCCGAGTTACCCAGTCACCTTGTCGCCTCTGCAAGCATGGGTTTATGGGTTATGATTGCGGTTCCAATTGTTTCAAATGAGGTCAGCCGTATGGCAGCGGTAATAATCGTGTTTGGGAAGATGCTGGGAGAAATGGAGAAACTCAATTCAAACGGAAATCATCAAATCGAAGAAGGAAATACTGACTGGTTCCAGCGTGTGGTCTACACACTGTTCAGAAGCGTCCCTTTGCTAAAACAAATTGGGACAGCTGAGAGAGAACTCGTCCGTTGAGTGCGGATGCTTTTTCCTTTGTTAATGCTTATCAAATGGCGCGCGCAGAGAAGCTACTTTTATGTGTAAACGATAGAACTTTTCATTGTGTACAAAGTGTACAGGTTTGAAATGTCGAAAATAATTCGGGTGCAATTTAATAAACCGAAAAGTAGGGAGCTCGACCGTCCTCGTCTCACAAAAGTACAAAAAAGAGTTTTTCTGTGGCAATAAGAAGGCATCGCTGTTCTTCAAAAAGGAGGATTTCAACTGGGACACAATTAACAAATGGGTAAAAACGCTGTAGAATCTGGTGGGCATAAAATTATGGTCCAGAGTGATTTCGTCCCAAGATAATGAGCCAAAGTAGATCGTGGCCCTAAAACGCCTTTATCAGCACCATCTCTCACTTTCAGCCGTCCAGCGTCGAAGAAATTCATTATAGTTTGAAACTCTTTGCATGACCATCAAGCTAAGAAACTGGGGATTCGTACCAGTACAAAGATGACTGCACATAAGCAATCCAGTTTGTAGTAGGAACAGTTGAGTAACGCGCACTATTTTTCTCAAAAAATTGCCAAAAAAATTGTCATCATAGGCGATGAATCCAAGATACTCAAGACCTAGTCCGACTTCAGCCCAACAAACATTTTTATAGCCCAGACTCTAAACTTGAATCTCCAACAAAGAAATTAAAAGATTCTTTCATTTTTTCGAAGAAAATCCTAGTTTTGCAGGCTATGCAATAGTTTGGGATCAATTCGATGCGCTTCATACTTTGGGGCACCACGACCGCAAAAAATAACTTAAAGAAGTGTTTAAAGGCAATTCTGATTTCTTACATTCTGGGGCACCATTTAATGTAGTGAGTCGTCTTCTGGCTGAATTTGGCATCAATTGATAATCAAAAGTACGCGCTGACATTTTTACGACAAAAGTTGTATTTGGTGGAGTCACACGAGAACCCTCCAAAACACCCCAACTGCTTTTAATTTATAAATTCTGGACACTGTTCATAAGCCACTACCATACCCTTCTAGGAGCCAAAGACTGTTTGTCAATTGTTTAGTCGCTGGCCAGAAAACTGCATTTGAATTTGCAAAGTCTTCCGATGGCGAGATCTGAGAAACAGATCCCCACCGAATCAAAAAATGTCCTTATTTTTTTCTATTTAGTGTTTTGTAGCTAATTAAATTTGCTACAAAATTGCTATAATCAGTTTTGTTGTTTAAGCTTTGGCTTGAAATCAAATGCATTTACATTTACATCCGTAGTCAACGGACGGGTTCTCTAGACACTGCTTTCCAAAATGGTATGAGAACTCAATTGTAACGCCCGTATTCCGGAACCAGAAAGAAAATCCCAAACGCTCAGTCAATGAAAAATTCAGGGACCAGTTTCATTTCCACAATCAGCTCAATAGCATCATGACATCCTGCAACTACGGCAGTGCTGGTAACGTTTCAGCGTGAAACGTTTTGGAACGTTTCAAAACGTTTCGTTTCAGCAAATGTTCCAAAAAAATTCTGAAACGAAACACTCTGAAACAAAACGGAATTGAAACGTTTCACCCTTGAAACAAACTGAAACGAATCACTGAAACGCGTTTCAGTCCGTTTCAGACAATTATTTACTCATTCGAGATTACATTATTATTCGAGTCATTTTAAGCTGTAAATTTAAACTTTAAGGTTGCCAAATATCAATTAAAAAATAAATCGGGATCAACTTCACAAGAAATGGTAGTTTGGTGCAAACATTGCAAGGTATTCAAAAATTACCGGGTACCGCTACCTGATACCGCAAGGTATTCATAAAGTACCGGGTACCGCTACCTGATACCGCAAGGTATTCAAAAAGTACCGGCTACCGCTACTTTTACCTTATATAAATCGAAATTCCAAATAATGTTAATTATTTATCAAAAATCGTATGATTTTATTACACTTTAGGTAAAAGGTAGTAATTTACTCATTTTACTCTTTTCTCCTTAATGTATCCCTTAAACTTAAACTGCAATCCCAAAAAAATTACCTTGTACCGCTACCTTATACCGTAAGGTATTCAAGGAGTACCGGGTACCGCTACCTGATACCGCAAGGTATTCAAAAAGTACCGGGTAACCGCTACCTGATACAGCAAGGTATTTAAGAAGTACCTGATACCGCTACATTCTACCTTCATTAAGTACCGATCGGAAGTCTGACATTGCTGTATAGACGTCATTTTTTACACTAAGAAATCCCAAGTAGGTTTACATATAGTGCAACGTAGATAGTTAAGTCTAACTTCGTACTCTTTAATAAAGGTAAGCTATAAAACACAAAAGTATTTTATAATGTTATGATTTATGTTTACTAATGGTTATTAATAGTTGGAGACGAGATTTTTATTGGTTTGAGATACCTGCAAGTAGCCTACAATCGGCTACGTTTGTTGTCACGTTGTAATGTACTGCCTGAAACGTGTTTCAATGTGTTCCGTTTCGTTTCAAGCCGTGAAACGAAACGGAAACGAAACGGAAATCACTGAAACGAAACGTTTCAGTAAAACTTGAAACGTTTCACCCTTGGAACGAAACGAATTTCCGTTTCTGAAACGTTCCTGAAACGTTACCAGCACTGAACTACGGTGGGCGGTTGTTCTTCCCACTATTTGCACTTCTCGGAATGGCAATCACTGTTTCAATGAATTATGCGGTGTTCATGCTCTCTGGTGTGATGGAACTGCCCCTGTACTTATTCTGCTGTTTCATTGATTTGCTGACATATGTGCTGATCTTCTTCTTTTGTTACCAGGGGGCAAGGCCTTTGGTTCTCTCAACAAATATGATTGACTTCTGGAAGAAGAACAAACTGGGTAAGGTGGAAATGAAACAGGTAAGAACTATGATTCCGGTTGCGTGCATGATTGGAAGTTTCTTTACTGCGAAAAAGAGTACATCGTTGGATATTACGACCACAATACTGGACTACACTGTTTTGTTTGTAATGATGTAGATATTTCATTGCTTGTTTTATATAGGTAAGTATTACGTAGCATTTTTTTTGTGAAATTTTTCTATTTGACATTTTCGCTTGTGTAGTATTATGCATCCCGCTTTACCATTCTAGTTTCGGTAGGAAAACTCACGCCATTTTACGGATAGATATTCACGTAAACATAGCATATTTTGAAGTTAATAACATTTTATAATTTGTTACCTCTCTCAAATTTTTGTCATGAACTAACCTTCACCTTAGCATGTAAATCCAATTGGGTTTCCTTACAGATAACATAAACATAGGCAAGTACGGTTTTAAACTTTAAATGTGAACACTTTAAAATTGAACAATGTTACGCCTTGTAATCCATACAAGAAGTGTTTTTCCTTATTTTTTTATTATGGGACTTTTTTAGACACGAATGAATGTTAGACGTTACCTGCAAAATTATACTGCATCATATAGTTATGCTTTGCGCTTATTGGAAAGTAAATGTAAGTGTATCTCTTTCTGCTAATATTTTGTAATTCAGCAAAACTTTACAGTGTTAATACATAGTGGACATTACACGGTCACACAGTTTCTGCGAGTACACATTTCTGAATAATAAAATGAATACATTGTGCATTGCAGTACACACAAAATGTATTGTAGATTTTAATGACACGTCAAAACACTCATTTCTTGTGTTTCTGAGACAAAAAGGGACGTTGACGCAATTTATTACGTTGTTTTCCGTTGTTACCTGTTATTCCAGTTATTCCGTAAATAGTGGTAATGTAACACAAAGTTGGTTTTCTAACAAACGTTATACAGCAGGGCAGTCGCAATGTAAAAATGGCTGACCGGAATTTCCGAACAGGATAAATATTTTATGTTAAAATTTTGTACGGCTTTGGTTTGTAAACGCCCTCTCAACCAAGCCCTATTGATGAACTATTTGCATATTATCACAATTAAATGTTAACTATATGGTTGCGTGTACTGTTAAAAATTCATTTAAAAAACTCCCCTTTCCACTTTCGTTTAAAAGTTCACATTAAACATTTTGTTTGTCCAAAAAAACCAAGTTGCAAACGCTTGACCGCTTCATACGTAATAGTCAAATAAATTTGTATAAAAACCAAAAATAGGTCCATGTGAGTAACGTGTAATACAACCGTTGGGAAAGATGAGCAGGAGACAAAAAAACTGTCACAAAAGTTGAAAAACATACTACGATGCAAGGGTGGGTAATAAATGAAAATTTTTCTTTATTCAGATTAAAGATTAGAGATTAGGTTTGCTGTTTTTATTAATCAGATTATGATTAATTGTTTTATTTTAGGAATAAAAAGTAATCTGATTATTGATTAAGTATTTTATTTTTCGTCTGATTTTAATGATTAAAGATTAACTAATCGATTAGTATAATATACCCAGTATGATTACTTTTTTTTCAAATGCGGAACAAGACTTAGTTCAATAATAAGTTAATTCGTTATTTACGGAGCTCATGGTTGTCAAATCATAAGTTACACTTTGATATATTCAAGCTTTCAACAATTTACTATTGTCATCCTCAGGAATGATGAAAAATTACAATTGACTTTCGAACATTAACAAATATTTTGGTTAATTGTGAAGAAAACATATTAGTTAAGAGTAAGTATTATAGAAATAAGTATCCATGGTCTTCAGGGTTCCAGAAGTTCATTAATAAGTTAAAAGTTCTCTTTATTTTCGCGTTACATGTTCCCAACATCACTAGATCTGTTTGAATGAAAGATTTCAAAAAATAGATCATCAAGTACTGAAGGTGTAGATTCGCTTTTGCCATTTCACAACTTCATTTGGACAAAGAGTTTTATTTATAAATGCAAGTAAATTTTTAAATCAACTCTAAAATATGATGCCGCTGAACAAAAATTCACAATAGGAAGTGTAATGGCAAGAAAAACACAGGTTACGAAAACAAGAGAGCATGGATGAGAATGTAGGAGTTTTGGATTTGTTTAATACACGCTATATCAATCAACTTTTCCCTCTTAGAGAAAGAAAACGACTACGGCGCTGAGTCTTTCACAGAAAATTTAATCAATCTTCTGATTAATTAATCATCAGATTTCCATTTTGGATAGATTTCTAATGATTATAGATTAAGTCGCTTGTAGGAATTCGTCAGATTAATTGATTACTGATTAGTTTCAAAATTTCTTCATATTCAGATTACTGATTAACGATTAAACTAATCAATCAATCCGATTATCAGATTAGATTACCTAATCAATTGATTACCCACCCTTGCTACGATGTTATGTGCGATGCTAACGAGAAAACAAAAACCTTACTGACTGAGGTCAGAAGTCCAACCTCTTTAGCCAGTGCCTATTTAGAAACTTAATTAAATCGTTAAAAACAATTTAAAAAACCGAGATTATGAAAAGAGTAAAAATTATACAACATGCCAAATAGACACTGCGGTCTTTCTGGGATAGTTCTCCATAAATATTAAATGTAAACGAGGTTTGTTCCCATTAAAAAAGCAATTTGTGTTATCTGCAGACCCCAAAGTAATTTCCTGTTTATCATTAGCGTTGTCTGAATTTACTCGTAATCAGTAGACACTGGAAGTAGTTAAAACAATCCATACAACAACAGTTCAAGGTTTTAAATATTAGTCAAACAGTCGTCTTGGTCTTGAGTATTCTTGTTTTAAGTGGAAGCAAAAGTTCTGCTCACGAAGAAATGTTCCAATTTCTAAATGTAAGCATTACAAAATATATCCCAAACGCAACACAATGATCGTCATGTCAATGTTTTATATCATCCATCTACTATCCATAATAGCCCTTGCTTCTGCGGTAGCGAACAAATTTCAGGCTCCGAATTATTTGGAAACTTTGACAAACCTTATAAGCGGAAAACTGAAATTCCAGTCTACTATACTTTCTTCTCCACACCAGGAGATCAACTAAACACTGCCGTAGCTCCAAAGCAACGGTGGGTTTGTGGGGCAACATGTAAATTTCCGACTGTTGTTCTCTATAAATTTGATACCAAAAGAAATGTACGTCATTAGGATGCGCCTGTACTGCCCCTAAATATTTCTCGGAAATCAAATCGTCGTGCAATCATTGTCATTGTTCCAAATCCAATCACAAATGTTCAAATAAACGAGTTAGATGTAGAATTTGCCTTTTACATGTTTAGCAATCATCACATAAATCCATTTACAACAGTGATACTCCTATACAACAGAAAAGAAACGGCTATAAGTCCATTCATTTGGAACGTGTGGTCAGACATGAGCTCTTTGACTCTCTACACGACGTGGGACCTTGCATTTAATCGCAATGAATTTCTTAAATTTTGTGGGCCCTGCCAAACGTGGGATGAAAGGGTCGTTACGCAAATTAGTGACACATTAATGCTTCACAAAAACGCGAGGAAGCTTCACTTCAACAGAATTATATACACTTACATTCAATCAGAGCATATAATTAGTGACTGCGCGCTAAGAGTTTCTACGCCCATGAAATTTTGCTATGGATACACATCCCTGCTTCAATTACTTTCAAAAATTCACAATTTTACGATTGGCGTTAGAACCATTTCAGATTTTAATGCAGATTCGTCAAAATATGATTTCATTTTTGTTGAATTTCCATTAAACCCCAGTAATAGAGACTCACCTCAGGAAGTTTCACTGAAAAATAACATTGTTATCATGGAAATGAGGGCTAGGGACTTTTTATATTGTCACGAAAATAGCAATTCATTTTTTACAACTATACTTCACAGCTTTACCAAGCAAGCCTGGATTTTGCTAATTTGCGCTTGGTGGATTCTTGCAGTTATATTATTTCGAATCGGGAAAATTAAAAGCATGAGCAAATCCGTATTTGATGTTTTTAGTATTTTCAAGCGGCAGGAGGCAGACAACTCGTCCGTAGTATTTGTTGCGTCGAGTTTTTCTTTGATACTGATTAGTACCCTTTTTGAAGGAAATGTAACAAGTGAAATGGTAGCTCCAACGCCAGAAACTCCTTTTAGTTCAATTAAAAACTTGGTTGAAAACGGCTATTTCTTTCTGGTGACTGGAGATGTTCTTTCTGATGCGGAGCAAGTTAACCGATTGGAACTAATTCGGACAAATCTAGATATGATGGGTCGTTCAGAGCAGTTTATTGAACGACTTGAGAAACAAGTTATTTTTGTTGATAACAGCAAGTTGTTTGATAATCAGCCAGACCTTGAGAGCGTCCCGATGAATTTGCGAGCTAAAATTTACCCTCGTGCTAGTTTGCAAGCAATGTTTTACGGATCCGAGAAAAAGGGAGCGATTCACAATTAAAGTACGTGTTGTCATTTTGTGCCACAGAGAAATCACAGCAGAGGAAATAGTTGGACTCCTGTGACGATGCTTGTGAGCACAAGAAACGGTATTTGGATATTGGATACCTTGGACAAAATAAGTGAGGCTGGATTATTTACACATGTCATAGATTCATTCGGAAGTAGAAGCAAGAGATGGTTTGCAAAAAATTTAGGTGTTAATTTTTATAAAAACGATGGTTTTATTAAAATGTATAATGTCAAAATGTCGTTTGTCTACATTATAGTAATTTTAAGTAGCTATACGATCATATTAGTATTTGAAATAATTTACTGTTCCTTATGCTTAGGGCTCGGTTCAATTCAATCTGAACTGAAAATTTTTCAATTCCTTGCAATTCAATTCAATTCAATACACGTGAATTGAATTGAATTGAAAACGTCTGAATTGAAATTGAATTGAATTGAAAAAGGCTTTGAAAGGAATTGAATTGAAAGGTTTGAATTGCAATTCAAACAATTCAAAATTATATGTAAAAATTGACGATAATTTCAGCTTTTAACTGCATGAAAATGTGAAAATGAAGCAAATTCCCATGAGCATATGCACGGCACAGTGGGTTTTACTCTCTCGAATCGATGCAATGGTGCAATCATGTTGATTTATGGTCTTAAATATTTAAGTTGTTATTGTTTGTTATTATGAGATTTATGAGAAAAATAGTTTTAGCAAAATTAGTAGATGATTCCTTCAAATTCCATGCTATGTAAGGAGTTGATAACTGGAAATGGTTACTGGTGGCTAATACTTCTACATTTGAGTGAATTATCAATGCAACGCAATTTTATATCCGTTGTAGGGTAAGGGCTACCATTTTTTAAACATTTAAATTTGTTAGTAAATAAAATTTGCACCCAAACGTACGAGAAACGTACGTTCTGTGTTAGTTGACCTAATAATTTTACAATTGAAAACACTTACTAGCATGCTACATGCTAACGTATAGCCTACAAATGTATTTATTATATGATTGAATTGAAAATTTCAATTCAATTCAATTCATACCTGTGAATTGAATTGAAAGGAACTGAAAAATGAAAGGAATTGAATTGAATTGAAAGGAATTCGTTCCTTTCAAGCTCTGAATTGAATTGGAATTGAAAATTCCTGTATTGAATTGAATTGAACCGAGCTCTACTTATGCTACTATACCAAATACTCGGTAATGAAAAATATTAGAAGATTCGTGCAATTAGAAAGGACAACCAATGTTGAAGATTTCGATAAATAATTGAAGGTCACTATCTCATTCAGCCAAAATTTGTTTTTATAAAATGGACAGCCAAATTCAGCATTGCTCCAAACCAACCGATTGCTACAACACCTGAAAAAGTAGCAAAATCATCCGGAAAACACAAACATCGAGTAATGCAAATAAACTCATATTACCAAATAATTTTTGTTTCTAAATGCTTTATTATTTTATACAGTTTTTCACTTAGATTTAGTTTTTTAGAGTCGGTTTTTTAGTTTTTGTCAACTTTTGAGAACACGATTGAACTGAATTTCTTCAAATTTTGCACAAAAGTTAATTTTGACAAGGTAAACAGTCCCACGTTTACGTGTGGCTCTCAAATGCATTAGTTAATATTCTAAAAAATATTTTCTGCTTTTCATTAAAGTCGTTCTAAAACAAGTATTTAGCAATTCCAATGAAAACCCAGTACATCATTCGACTCGGCACATCAAAATCTATATGTATTAAAAATATTGAAAACTTTTTTCTATTGCCGTTTTACGGGCCAAATAAAACACTGCAATGTGCGTATACATGTTTTACACTTTCTTACTACCGAATTATTGAAACAATTTATCATTTATTACGTTAATAATGAAAAACAACAAATTGAACAGCTGAACAAAACAACTCGTCTTTAATGTTTTTCCCAATAAGTTGCGTCATGTTCTGGCAATATTAAAAATAGAATTAGTTGCGCTTCCAGAAATACGTAACGCATTGACGCAACAGCTATTCGACAAATAATGCATGTTCATCAGCTTGGAAATTGTATTTTATAGGTAATGTGGACATCAAAAGATACACTTAACTTACATCGTGATTGTATTTGCGTAAATGAATTGGGATTGATGTTTGTATAAATAGATATAATGATAACTACTAAAGATAAATAAGCTGATAACACTAACGCACGGGTGGTGGTTATACTCTCATTTTGGTGGTCATCAATTTAACATTGGTATATTTTCTTTGTCAAAGCATAGTTGATGTTTTCCGATGATATTTGCAAGTTCTAATGGACAAAGTTAAATTTTAAATAAAAATGAGTACTACTGAAAACGTTACTACAACGACACAATTTCCAACCACCTTTATAGTATTTCCTTGTAATCCAGATGAGAAAAACAATTGGTTTAGTGATAAGTAAGAAAAAAATCATATTTAAGCTCATCAAATTTATTACTTGTATTTTATATACAGTCAGCAAAAAAAGAAATCGGACAAATTTTGTTTTTTTGTTCCACTGATAATACCGCGCTTATCTTGACTCAAAACTATGTTTCCAATACACCAATAGAAAGAGCATACTCAGGTTATCATATACCACTTTTGGTTTTACCTCAAACCCTTCGTTGGTTTGTAAATTATTTGAAACAAACCCCAAAAACGAAACCACCGTAGGCGATTGAAGTTTGCCTGAACGCATTTTAAAAGCCAATGTCGTTTTGGAACTCCACATTATGCAGCGGCGACCCAAAATCAAGGTTTTGCCGATGGAGCACGCGCGTATGGAGAAAACCTCGAAAAGCGCTCAAAAGGGAACGGTGGTTTCGTTTCGAAATGGGTTTCTTTTCCTACCATTCTACCGTCCAGTACTTCTCTACGAATGTAATTCCAACGGGTTTGTGTGGTCATATCCTTTCCACACTCTTTCTTCATCCTAATTTTAAGCTTTGGAGCACTTAAGAACGGGTCTGCTTTCACTTTCCGAATCATTTAACGGCTTTTTCTTTCGGACAACGATGGCTTCCGACCAGATTTTTGGCCTCCTGGATCATTCCTGTCTTCAGATAGCGTTGGATTATGTCACATACAGTAGATTTTGGCACGTTTTACATTTTAGCAGGTGAACGATACGTTTTTTGTCCATTTTCTTTGTTTTCCCAGTCGGTTATGATTAGGTCTATGTCCAGAATGTCGGTGCGTTTGTAAAGCCTCCCCAACCTGTAAAAGAAGCTTTAGAACTCCCAAAATTCATGTAATATATTGCCAAAGTCTTCCTATTGATAGTATTTACCTCACTCAAGCCGTAACTTGCATTTTTTAAAAAGGAATGACAGCAGAAACCCCAAAAATTGTTTTTGTCCGATTACTTTTTTTGCTATGATTTTCACTTTTGGGGTTTGTTTCAAATAATTTACAAACCAACGAAGGGTTTGAGGTAAAACCAAAAGTGGTATATGATAACCAGAGTATGCTCTTTCTATTGGTGTATTGGAAACATAGTTTCGAGTCAAGATAAGCGCGGTATTATCAGTGGAACAAAAAAACAAAATTTGTCCGATTTCTTTTTTTGCTGACTGTAAATTTTATTTAATTTACAGCCCTACCCTTACAACTGTCATCGTGTTTGTGGTAATTGTGGTAGGGGGTATTATTTACGTTAAATTTTGTGGCAAGAAGAAAAACGACGATGTTTTTAACAATGAAAATCTACACGCAGGTACCTTACATAAGAAATACTCACAAAATTCAAATGGAATTAATTAATATTAACTGCATTCTTATTCAAAAAGACAACCGTCTGGAGCCGGTACCCAGGTCCACAGCACCTGATGTTCCCATTTTTGAGCAGGATCTTCAAGATTCTTACATAGTTAAAGTTGATAACACTACACAAGAATGTAATCAGAATCTACCACAAATTGGTGGCATGATTCACAACGCATGGCTCATTTCACAAATGGAATCCAATCCTTTTCGTTATTTTAATCGAAGCATAATTTATTCCCGACCTTCTCATTCCGTGCCGTCTGCTCCCAATGAAAAACCTCAAATACCATTTAACACTGAAGTTTTTGAAGATCTACGTAAGTCAAGTTCACAAGGAACGAGGAGACCGTTAGATATCTGATGAATAGATCACTTCAGCGAACCGGCGATGGCGGGGGGGAATACCAGTTACCCTGGAACCCCGCCGACGCCCATGGAGGTTCCCGCTACAGTCATTACGGAACACAAGATAAGGGCTGCAATTGCAACATTCAGCCCTTATAGAGCGGCAGGTGCGGATGACATCTTCCCAGCTCTCTTGAAAGCAGGGCAAGAAGTCATCGTACCGCGGCTCTTCTTCATATTTCGGGCATGTATCGCTCTTGGCTACACTCCATCTAAGTGGAAGACTGCCAGAGTGATCTTTCTGCCTAAACCTGGCAAGGACAGTTATGGTCGGGTCTCATCTTGGAGACCCATCTCACTAACCTCCTTCGTCTTGAAGGTCCTTGAAAGGTTGGTGGATTGGAAATCAAAAAACACCTTCAGTGATAGGACTTTTAAGGGGTAATGGGCAACACGCGTACATGAGGGGAGCATCTACGGATGCCGCGATACACAATCTCGTTACTCAAGTCGAAGAAACCCTAGCTACCGGTGAAGGTGGCTGTGGGAGTCTTCCTTGATGTAGAGGGTGCTTTTAACAAAGTACCCTATAAAGAGATTGAAAGGGCACTAGTGAGAATGGTATTCCAAAGATCTTTGTCAGATGGATTTCCTCCATGCTTAATGGAAGGAAGGCCGTCTCGACAGTAAATGGTAAAAAGGTAACGATGTCCATTGGTGCCGGTTGCCCGCAGGGAGGAGTTCTGTCTCCGTTCTTGTGGGACTGCGTAGTGGATGAACTCCTGGTCACCCTACGCGAACAGGTACCAAGCGCGACGTCACAGGGATTTGCCGACGACATAGCACTCTTGCAGCGGGGCAAATACCTCGGATGCATTGGGTGCTCTGCAGAAGGCACTGGATTAACGAAAGAATGGTGTGACAGGGTGGAACTCTCAGTGAACGCTTCTAAGACGGAGGCTATAGTCTTCACTCTTAAGCGTAAACTGGATTGTCCACCGCTGTTGAAATACGCGGAGTAGAAATACCATTCTGCTCCACAGTCAGGTATCTGGGTATCATTTTAGATAAGAAGTTGACTTGGGGACCACACTGTGGCGCGGTCGAGGAAACTATGTACTGCGCTTGCACAGTGTAGAAGAGCAGTGTCCGCAAATGGGGGATATCGCCACGCCTCATGGAGTGGATTTATGTCGCTGTGGTGAGACCGCCCTGGTCTATGGATCGGTGGGTGGGTACTGCAGTCGATAAGATCTACAACGAGAGGTGTCTGGAAAAGGTTCAAAGAATGGCACTTCTGTATATAACAGGTGCTTTGTGTACCACACCAACGAAGGCGCTGGAGTCCCTAATGGGAATCCTGCCCATCAGGGTACAAGTCAGGGCAGCAGCACTGACAACAATGCACCGGTTGGAACAGAATGGGGCCTGGAAGGACAAAGGGACTGTGGTCGCCTCGTAAGAGGTAACCACGTCAAGATATGTCGGGTGATGAGCAGCGAAATACCCATCACTAAGTGGCCATGTGACCTCAGGGTAACAGGGCCGCTGGTGGAGGGTGGTTTCGCTATACATTACCCGACTAGGAAGGAATGGGAAGAGAAAGGCCCTCCGAATCATGGCATTGACAATGTCGTATGCTATACGGATGGGTCCAGGCATGACGGAAGGACTGGAGCCGCCGCAATAATCGCATGGGGCGGTGAGCAGACGGCTCTGTCAATCCCACTCGGAACTTCAGCCACTGTCTTTCAGGCAGAGGTTCTGGCAATCTGCTGGGCGGCGAAAGAGATGTCTGGCATCCCCGGAGGTCAGCGTATCTTTATCTACTCAGACAGTAAGAGTGCCCTTCAAGCACTCGAGACTTGGAATTATATGACGACCCTTGTTGGCGAATGTTTTATGGCACTGAAAACTCTAGCCAGTAATCACAGGCTAGAGCTGGTATGGATCCCAGCACACCACGGCTACTTTGGAATGAGCAAGTAGATGAGCTAGCCAAGGAAGCCGCGGATATGGTAATTTTCGGCCCGGAACCAATCGTACCTGTTGCCATGACCGCTGTGCGTCACGCCATCAAATCGAAGGCGCTCGACGAGCATAATGCGGTATGGCATAGGTACAGTGGGGCTAGGCAAACCAAGGAATTAAATGTTCCTGCACAGAGGGTAAGCAATTTCCTTACCTCTCTGAGTAGGAACAATTTACGCATTTTTATTCAGGTAATTACCGGGCACTCTACCCTGAGAGCCCACCTCCATAAGATAGGAAGGGCGATAGTGATATATGCCCATTCTGTCTCTTGGAGAAGGAAACAAGTCTCCATTTCTTAGGTAAGTGTGAGGCTTTCATGGTAAACAGGTTAGATGTGCTGGAGGGTCAAACCTTCAGTGCACAAGAGGTAAAAGGTTTAGAACCTCTCCGGCTCATGCTATATATCGTGAGTACGGAGAGATTCAAAAACCAACAGTAAAATACGTCGGAGGGCGTATGGTTGTGTACAAGGGTGAGACTGCAAAAATCCTAATATATGTGGATTAAGTCGGCTGAGCTTCAATTTTTAATTGTCTGCTCTACCCATAAATACATACATACATACAAGTCAAGTTCACAGAAAAGTAAATTTCCCTCATAATGTTTGATAATTTAGTTTTCTCGTTTGTATTTACAGCTCCACCATATCCCGGTGTTTGAGAGAGAGGAAACTCTCACGGAAACTTTACGGTTAATATTGTTTGGTCGAATTTCAAAAAGAACAATCTTACATAATTTGGTGGCCAATAATCTTCGTTTTTAATAAATCGCATCTTAACTTTTGTATGCTTATTATATCTAAATGAATTTAATATTGATAAAGCTTTTATCAATAATAAAGAGCATATATATTTGTTGACCTATCATTCCAAGCTATGTTTTTAAAGAACATGGGCGAAAAACACTTCGATTTTGACATTGACATAGAAATTATATTGAAAATGCTGATTAGATAGGAAGACATTTAACAATTGTTAATATGACGCTTCCTTTACTTACGTAGATTGGAAATATTGATGACTCTTCTTCCTACTTATGTATAACAAACGATAAATAAATCTCGATAAACAAATTGATAACACATTACTAATTCTAAGCGTCAAATCAGATTGACTGTAATTAATAAACCAAACTTTCAACAAGCAAACTAAGAGAATTTTTAGTAAAAAAATAAGATAAATTAAAAATGGTCGTAGTTGAGGTTTTAGTTGCGCCATGTGTAATGGGCGCGTTCGTATTCATTATAAGCTATTGTATTTGTCATCAGCGGAAGGACATAGCTGCATTGGATAACAATAATTTGCCCTCAGGTATAATTTAAAAAAATTCAAAACGCGTAGAATATCTATGTAATAAAGAAGGGTAACAATTTTTTACTGGAATCGGTGATCGTCACGTACCTCAGCCAAGTTCAGCGCCACGATTAGAAGAAGTTAATGAGAATTCGTCCACGATTGGGTGGAGGATTCCTGTTGAGGGGACAAGTGCACAGAGTGGACATAATCCTTTTGCTTATTAATTGAAACATAATACAATCTCGTACTTCTCTTTCTACACCGATTCCTTCCGCTCCAACTGAAAATGCTCGAAAGCCACCGAACGAAGAAAGTTTCGAGGATCTACGTAAGTCAGGCTTCAGATGAATTCTATTATCACCAAAAATATTTTCATAATCCAGTTTTCAAATATTTTACTTACAGCTCCACCCTATCCAGGCATTTAGGATAAAATCGGATTTTTGTAACAGTTAATGATACTCAACTCGTATGTCAAGCATTTTCATTATCAATAAATCGCAGTTCTTTACGTCTACTGTATGTAAGTTGAACCCAAAATTTTACGTGTATTTTAATTGAATAATTTTCCGCTGTTTTTGCAGAGTATTTCAATCATATTAAGACTACGATGTCCCAAACATCTGCGGAAGATAGCTTATCAGTTATGCAAACGAAATGAAAAGCATTATTGACATTGACATACTTCGTATTGATTTGCCTTTTTTCAAAACACATGCGAGTCATTGGCTTATCATTACTAACTGTGTTTTTGGAAAGATAAAAAAAGTCACGCAAGCACATTCAGCCGTACAGAACTTTCCATTGAATAAGCATCGACTCATTTACCATTTTATCACCAAATTGAGTATATGCATGCAATG
Source organism: Orchesella cincta (assembly GCA_001718145.1). Lineage (NCBI taxonomy): Eukaryota > Metazoa > Arthropoda > Collembola > Entomobryomorpha > Orchesellidae > Orchesella > Orchesella cincta. The sequence goes on from LJIJ01002299.1 coordinate 26,836, forward strand.
CCTAATACCCAACTCATTCTCTAACAAAAGGATATTATTACCAATGACAATCACTGAAGGACGTGGAGGCTTTAGTCACGTAGAAAACATTGCTCAATATGAGCGAGTGTAGTTTCTGCAAGAAAATTTTTACTTGTGTCTTTATTTCAGTTTAAAATATGTTTTATATTTGATTTGTGAAGAAATGTCCAACCACAATCATCCCAATCAAGTTATTGTTTATCCCATCCAACCTGAAGCACCCTATGATAGAGGCTGGGTTTATAACAAGTAAGTAATAAGTTTATCATAAAAAATTGATTTCGGTTTTTATTTTCTATTTTTTAAATTTCAGTCCTGTGCTAGTTGCCATTATTTCAACTGTCCTGTTTATAACAGGTTCATTAATCCTTCTTTGGATATCAGTGAGATTTGGGGGTAAGGATGATGACGATGATGATGAAGAAGAAACAGAATACGATGATGGTATGATTCTGCAGAAAACTCTTCAAAAAAGTACATAAATCGAAAAATTTACAATGAGTTTTGCTTGTAGAAAGCCAAATAAATGGAGAATTTCCTGGAACAAGAGGCCATTCATTTATTATCATGGAAACGCCACCATCTCCAAAAACAAGCATAAGTCAGCCACCCAGCCAGCGGCCATCCCATGTCATGATTCAAGTTCCTAGTGCTAGATCTTCTATCAGTCAAAGCTACACTAGTTCTAGAAGAATCAGGAATACGCAAAGAACTAGGAAAAAGTCGCGGTTATCCTTCAATCCCGTATTCTCAGTGGGCCAGCGAAAATCTGTTCCATCTAGACCAAAGGAATATGAACCTAAAATTCCAAGTGGGAGAGTTAGGTGGTCGACTGCAGGATATGGAAGCCCTGGCACAAGTTTTCAGGTTATGACAGAAGGAAATAATACTGCTAGTAATCCTCCACCAATGTTTTTGCTCTCTGTTCCTGTTGATGAGAATGGTGGAGGTGGGGATGGTGAAAGAAGAAAGTTTTCCAGCCAAAGTCATGTCTTCTATGCAGCTCAACCAGTTGGGGAAACAATAGCTCCCCAAAGGAGCTACCGAGAAAGAAAGAGGAAGAAGGGCTTGGCTATTCCACCCGTTTTTATGTCAAACACGCGGAAATGCAATCCTCCCAAAAGGAAAACAGTTTACGAACCAACACTAAGCCCAAAATCAAATATGAGACGAATGAGATGGTCAACTATTGAAGTGCCTACGGTTAATTTGGAGGTAATGAATGAAGCAAGTAACCCCACGTTTCGGAGAATGTTTTCAGAAACAACAACTTCTTCTAACGTCCTAAATGTTCCTGAGGAATTCCATGGAAATGGTGAACAAACCGCTCAAGCTTCAAATAGATTTAAAGGGGAATAAATGAATATAAACTTTTGTCCTTCCAGGTTTTGTAATTTATGAAAACTGACAATTTTATTATAAACAACTTGTATACAAACAAATTAGATAAATAAATCAATACTTAAACCTGGAATTTATAAAAATTAAAATTTTGTTTAAATACTCGCGATTTTATTCATTAGTTGCTAATAGTTTTACAAATCTGAAACTATTTTAGTATGTTAACAAAGCTGTTAACAAGTTATCTAAGAAAGTCCGATAAAAAGTAATAAAGGTACTTCTTCCAAAAACGAAGAAGGAGCCACACATTAAATTGACGCCCGTCAACGACTGAACTTCCTTTTTTGTAATAAGGAAATCCCGATAGTGCGCTATGGAACGTATATTTTTGCCTACTAATTTTATTCCGTTAACCCTGCTTCTATAGAGCCTTATATTTCGTTTTTTAAAATTCTTTATGCACACATACGCCTTCTCGTTTGTTTTAACTACTAAGGTAATCACTAGTCCTGAATTATAA